>ML824521.1:136200-148903 GCA_009831015.1 Picea engelmannii | reverse complement strand
GTTGCGACGTTGGATTTCATCACCAACTAGTGACTTCGGAATTAGAAGGTCTTGTTTGCTTGGTTTTGCTTCCTAGATTTTATTAGCACATGTTGTTTGTTTACCCAAGTTGGCCATAGAATTTCTTTCATAAAATTCTAACTTGATCACAATTGAACCTCCACGTCGTTCACGTAGAATGCAAGGCTTACCCCCAGAAGATCTGGAAGGTTCTCAACCCTTGCCTCCCAACTCACCAGAGGGTTCTCCTCAACAAAGTGAAGTCCAATACGTTGCCACTCCGCCAGTAGAAAGAACTAACTCTTTAGAATGGTTCTGAATTACCAATTCTCGAGAGGACTTTCGACTTTCTCCTGACTCTGGGAGACATATTGTGCGAGTGAATTCTTCCAGAGATATATTTGTTTAGTCTTTTGGATCACCAACCAGACCTTTCATAGGACCTAAGGGTCAAGATCCTTTTTGGACTACTGACATTTTTAGACGGGATCTCTTTGGCTCAGGAGCAGGCATTGATATCACTGTCGCACCTGAGCTACCCGAAACATTTGATCCAGACATAATACCTTTTACTACTGCCTATTATTTTCCTGGTACAAACACTCTTCCAGCTAACTAGATCTTGACTATCTCTCTACAAACGATCCATTACACAATGGTCCCAAATACTACGAGTCCCCACGCCGGGATTACAACAACTAGACAAGCCCCCATTGGCACATCGCTTTCACCCAGATTCACCCAAACCCTTCCGCCTAGATATCATGCGTTGAATTTTTCTATTCCCACTCCTACACAAATCTCATCCTGGACTCCTGACATTTCCACTTCTTCTAGGCACCATCTCGTTCTTGGTTTTATTTCGACACTTCCTCGACCCCCTTTCAGAGGACCTCTTCCATCCTCTATCGAAGGCACTGATCCTAGTGGCACCATCCTGTCTTTCACAGCTAATTACCAGATTCCTGTTGGTGGACAATTTCACCAAGGAGGCCAAACCCAATTGCCTTTTGTAGGACAAATCACAACTGGGATGCAACCCCCGATTGGAGGGAAATCCCCACTGACTACACCGTATGGAAAAAACATACCTCCATACTTGGACCAGTATTGGAATTATCTTATACAAAATAATCCTCACTCGATTGGGGGGCAACAGCCTCAAGCTAGCTCCGTCATACCCCCTAGTACAGGCCAACCATATCCAGGCATGTCTAATCCTATTTGGGGCTTGAACACTCAACCCCACACCCCTATTCAAGGGTACAACCATATGAATTACTTGCCTCTACAAAAGCCATTGAATCTTCCTGGATATTCACATTATATGAAAACTTCTTATGGTCCCACTGGTCTACCGACATGACTCCCTCCCCAAAGTCATCAGTACCCACATGTGAATAGACAATTACCCTTGTTAGCCACACTGGAACTCCTTGATCTGTCGAGGATTTTAAATGATCTGATCCGTCACTCTCCTCAATGGCCCACCATACCTACCAAACTACCATCCGACATCCCTAAATTTGATGTTAAACCGGGAGAGGATCTGAACAATCATGTAATGACTTTTCACCTTTGGTGCTCATCCAACTCCTTGATGGGTGACTCTATTCATTTACGCCTTTTTAAGCGAACCCTCATAGGTTCCGCCACGAAGTGGTAAATAGAATTACCATGAGGCTTATTCACTAACTTCAAGACCCTCGCTATGGATTTCCTCATCCACTACCAGTTACCGATCCACTACGAAACGGGAAACGATATTTTGAGTTCTTTCAAACAAATCAAAGACACTCATATCTCTGATCACATTCATGAGTGGCAACGAAGACGATGTCTCATCAAACTCAAACTTCTCGATCAGTTGCTGGCAGAGTGGTTCACAAAATCCTTTGTGAACGACATTGCTCATGACATCGCCATGGGTGGGATTGTCATAGAAGAACAGGCAATCGGTCGTGCTCAATACCTTGACCTCGTTTACTCACAAATGGGTACTCTTTATGAATTACTCCATGACTCACCTCGTCCTTCTACTTCCGCTACTTCGACTACTCCTGCTGCTTCTCATGCAGTTGACGGTGTGATTGGAAATTTCCATGCCCAACCTCACTCCGTCCAAACCTCTAGAAACAACCCCAAACCCATTTCTTCTAATGTTCAAAATGATCTGCCTCCTACCCCTCCTACCGGCAATAATTCTAAGGTGAACTCTATTCAATCTACCCTCGCCGGAAAAAATAAATCCAAAAAAGGAAAGGGTAAGAACAAGGAGGATAAAAATAATCCACAATCTAAGAAAACCAAAACACCACCTGTTGATGATAGGGATAAGCACAAACCCCGATACCCTTGTCTTATCTGTGGTGATGATCACTACACTAAGGATTGTCTATGACGAGCAAAGTTTACTAAGTTCCTTCAAGGGACCCCGAAACCCCCCACTCCGGCCATGTTATCACAACCCTTCCCCTCTCAACAACAAGCCCAATTGGTCATTCATGACCAACCTTCCCCCTCCAATACATCCTATGTCTTAATGTGTATAGGTGATTGAAAGAAGAATGACATCACACTTACCACTTGAGGCAAAGATTATTCTTCCTCCAAAGAGAACGTTGATGCAATACCTCCTTTGTTGGTCCAACCATCTCCCATGACTCCACCTACCAACGGTCCTCTTCATATCAAATGACCGAGCCTAGATACAGTTCTTTGCCCTCCCCCAAAGGGTGTTGTTCAAAAATTGGCTTTCAAACCTCATGCACGTGCTGCCTAGAACTACAGTATTGTCGAAGATCTGGCCCAAGCACCATCCGCGATGTCAACCCTCGAAGTCCTTCAGAGTTGTCCTATACAATGAAAGGCATTGTTGAAAGCTATTGGTGGAATCGACCCAACGGATACGAATTTAATAATTTTTGACTTGGAAGATCACATTCCAAGGTTACCCCCTTAACTCGCATTCCAAATACAAGTTATTGTCTTCGACAAAAACATTTGTAGAATAGTTATTGATGAGGGTCCCTCAACGTGTGTCATGTCTATTACCTACTAGAAAGCCATTGACTCTCCTCCTTTGAGTGAATCCCACAACACACTCAAAGCCTTCAATGGCTCTGGTTTTAAGCCTTACAATGTCCTCCCTTCATTGCTTATTACGTTAGAAGGAAAAATGGTCAATGTTGAAGTGAAGGTGTTTGACACTCCTCTCGATTACAACCTTCTACTTGGCTGTAGCTGGATCGATTCCATGCGTGCAGTTGTGTCCACTCTTTTCCATGTCGTACGTTTTCCACGTCAAGGAAATGTAGTTACCGTAGACCAATTGTCCTTCTTTCACTCTGATGCACGTACCGACAATGTACCTTTCATTGCAAAACCCGCCACTGGATATGAGAACGTTGATATGGGTCTTCTTAAAGATTCCTCTTTGATGGGTACTTTCCCCATCCCACCACCCGATGTTCCACACCCATTTGTCGCCTTGATGAACATGATCTCCATCTCTTTTCATGGAACCCCTACATCTTACAACCCGTGAATGGTACCCAACCTCGACGATCATCTTCATTATGGTGATGAAATTCCTTTGAGTCCAGTTGAATCCGCTTATCAAGCCATTCAATTGGAAACCCCTTCTCTTGGTGATTTATCTCCAGATCCATTCCACGTCATTTTTGCTACAGATGAGATGATTATGTCTGTTATGTCCGTGGAAGATACCCCTTGGTATGATGGACATCATTGTTCCATCCTCTTTTTGGAACAACACACCATCGAGGGTTACCAACGACTCTTGACCATGTCGACCATTGTCATCATTTCTACCGTTCCTGAGTCTACACACGATATGTTCTATGAAGGGAAATTAAGTAATATCTCACCCACCATCCCCCTCGACATATCCATAAAACCTGGAGTTGTCGAAAATGTGCATATTGGAGCTTTGTGTTCCCATGACAAAGTTGTCACCTACAAGTCTCTTTTCAAAAAAATTTGTGACATCTTCACATGGAGAAATGAAGAAATGCCGGGGATTGACCTCGACATTGTGGTACATGAGATTAAGACATACCCGGGTGCTAAACCCGTCCAGCAATGACTTCATCCAGTCGACCCACGTAAAGCATCTGCTATCAAGCTTGAAGTTGAGAAACTTCTCAAAGCTGGATTTATTTACCCTGTGGCTCTATCTGACTGGGTTTCCAATCTTGTTTCGATTGACAGGAAACAAGGCACAATCTGCATGTGCGTTGATTATAGGGACATTAACAAAGCTTGTCCTAAAGACAACTTTCCTACCCCCTTTGTTGACCAGATTTTCGACGATTGTGCTGGAAGTCAAATCTTCTCTCTAATGGATGGTTTCTCTGGATATAATCAAATCAATATCGTTCCCGTGGACCAACAAAAGACTGCCTTTATTTGTCCTTGGGGCACTTTCTCCTACCGGAAACTTCAATTCGGTTTAAAGAATGTCGGCACAACTTTTCAACATGCCATGTCTTACACATTTCATGATATAAAGCACATCGTGCAACCATATCTAGATGACATACCCTCTCATTCCATGCACCGTGTAGATCATCCAATACACCTCCACGCCATTTTCCTTCAATGTCAGTTTTACCATATACACTTGAATCCCCACAAATTTGTTTTTTGTGTAGAATCCAGCCGACTTCTGGGATTTATTGTTTCACATCAAGGGATCAGGGTAGATCCTTTGAAGGTCGAGGTGATTCTCAATCTCCCTCCTCCTTCCTCACTTTGCTAGTTACAAGTTTTGCAAGGGAAAGAAAAATTTCTCCATCGTTTCATCCCGAACTATGCTGAGCTAACTCTTGGATTTACACGACTTCTCAAGAAAGGTTCTGAGTTCATATGGGATACCACTACCAACAAATATTTTGAGGCTTTCAAACTGTCTTTGACATGTACCCCACTACTCTTCCCACCTGATTACAATCATGATTATTTCCTTTATCTCGCAGCCTTAGACTATACAATCGCTATGGTCCTCGTCCAGAAGGATGATTCTCATGATGAACATGTCATCTATTACTTGTTTCAGAGTCTCATGACTACCGAAGCCAAGTATTTACATGTTGAAAAACTGGCCTTGGAAACCGTCCAAGCTATTCAATGTTTCCAACACTATATCCTTTCTCGCAAGACTATGGTAATTTCTGACTGCAACCCTATGCAACACATTCTTACACGCTAATTTCTAGGGGGGAAATACTCCAAATGGTTCGTAATACTCCAGGAGTTTGACTTAGACTTCAAACACGATAAGTCCAAGAAATCCTTGGTGTTTTCTGAGTTGATATGCGACCTTCCCTGCTCTGAGGTGGAAAATGTAGCAACAGATTCATTACCCGATGAATCCCTTTTCTTGATTAGTTCCGATGACCATTGGTATGGAGATATCATCATATATCTCTAGACCCAGAAGTTTCGACCCAATTTGTCTAGCACTGACCGTCGTCGAATACGCTACCAAGCCCGTCAGTATATTATCCTTGGTGATACTCTTTATCGTTGTGGGATTGACTCCATTTTTCGATGCTGCCTCAAATTTGACGAAGCCGGGAAAGCCCTAAATGACTACCATTATGGAGCCTGTGGTGGTCACATGTATGGGTATGCTACTACCCAAAAGATCTTACAAGCAGGGTATTTTTGACCTTCTTTATTCAAAAATTGTATAATTGTCGTCCAAAAATGCCACGCTTGCCAAACCTACAACAATAAAATACGATCACACTTTGCTCCTCTACACCCTGTGGTCTCCATTGGTCCTTTTGAAAAATGGGGTATCGATTTCATGACATGTCACCCTCACTTGGTTTGGGGGCATGGATACATTATTGTAGCCGTAGATTATTTTATGAAATGGGCCGAGGCGATGCCAACATTCGACAATACCGGAAGGACTGCAACATTATTTATATTCAATCACATCATTGCTTGTTTTGGTGTTCCTCAAGCTATCATTACTGACCACGGTAGCCACCTTAGAAACTTCATGATGTCCGAACTCACTAAAAAGTTGGGTCTTTTCCATGATAACTCAACACCCTATTACCCACAAGCCAACGACCAAGTTAAAGCGATAAACAAAATCCTCATTACCATGCTTCGACGAATGATAGGGATTCAAAAAATGAGTTGGCACACAATGTTGTTTTTAACATTGTGGACTTACCAAACATCCGTTAAGTCTGCTACTGGGTTTACACCATTCTAGTAAGTCTATGGTCTAGAAGCGATATTGCCGATTGAATGTGAGATACCCTCCCTAAAACTAGTCATCAAACTTCTCCCAAACACTTTTGTCAAAGAAGAACATTTGTTGTATCTCATGCAACCAGATGAAACCTGTCACGATGCCACCCTAGTTATAGAATCCTAGAAGAAATGCGTCAAATCACAATATGACAAACATGTCAAGCCACACATTTTCTCCGAAGGCGATCTGGTTATCCTTTACGAACAAGATCGGGATATGCTAGGAGCTGGAAAATTTGAAGCTATGTAGCGAGGTCCTTATATCGTCAGATGAGTTTTGGAGAAAGAATATTACGAGTTAGTGGACTATGACGGTATCCCTTTGAGTGAACCCAAAAATGGGTTATACTTAAAGAAGTACTATGCTTAAGACCACCTGTGCATGAGTGCTTGTACTTTATTGTATCATACTTTTTGTTACTTTAGTATGTTTTTTTTGTTATTTGGTCTTTGCCCTCGACTGCTTATCTTGTGTTGTGCTTGGTTTCCAGACTTCAGAGTCTTCTCCACCCCACATTGGCTTCGATGATGGCGCTATCCATAGTACTAAGAACCTTGCTTCTACTGCATGTGCAATTTACGCCCCTACAAATGAACTTATCATTTTACGAGGTGTGTGCCTCGGTTGTGTGACCAATAATATTACATAATATAGAACCGTCATCAAATTGTTGATTGATGCTATTTCGCTTGATATTCGTCACCTGGTTATATGACTCGATTTGCAGCTAGTAGTACTATAGTTAAGTAATGTCTATGCTATCCGAAGCCCTACTTTATTACGGATATATTTGCGAATTCACCTCTTGGAATGTTATTTTGATTATATCGAATATCAACACATTCCTAGATGTCTAAATACATTGACTGATTCATTAGTTAACTATGTGTTAGATAGACATTTGGGGCATTTATAAACCAATCACACATCAAATGTGTAACACAACACAAAATAAATCGGTAGAAGACGTATATATGTTTATAATGATCAAAAGATTTTACAAAAAGTTTATGTCCAAGGATCAAAATATCAAAATACGAAGCCCATAGCTTCTACAAAGTAGCGTCACAGATGATGCTCTTGATAACACACAACTTCTCGGGCTACCCTACAGAGCCGTCGACTAAGAGACTTGGACACCCCCACAGTATGGCACTAGTAACGTCTTGGAATATCCCTAATAGAAATATCTGGGATGCTCGCGGTCAACCCCTCCAAGTTCTACTCCACTGCCTTGTAGTCTTTGGCATCCCATCTCGCCACTAGAGCCGCTTCTCCTCTCTTTTGAATGGGAGACATTCCTGGAGGTCGATATGGCCCCACATCTGTGTCAACAAAAATATTTTTTTTTATTAGTTATTGGATAAACATAAAAACATTTCATATGATAAAATTTGCAAAAACATTTAAAAAGAACAAAATGTGTACTTCTTACCTAAGTCACCCCACTGAGCATCCTCAGGCAGGGCCAAATATGGATCCCCTTGGAAATCCAAACCAACATATGCGTAGTCGTCAATCCTCAGCATATGGGGCCTCAACCAGTCAAAAAATGAATCTTTGTACTTGATTATGGGCCTTGCTACGTGTCGAGCCATGAGGTTGCACCACCTCAGCATCCTCGGATCCTGTGGGGCTGGTAAACCCCAATCAACCTGTAGTCGCAATAGTGGGACCCTCTCGAGGAAGAATGACACCAAAAGTGATCCATACCCAAACTTCTTCAAGTCACCCTTTCTGCACTTCGTCAATTGTCTCTTCATACCGCGGAGAACTACATCTGACCAGTTGAAGACCTGAGACTCTGTGCACTCTATGGCATATTGAAAATATCTCTAGAGATTCATGTGCAGAGCTGCGCTCCCAACCATGCATGCAATAGTAAACAAGATGGTCCATAGAGTCAAATCTTGGACCCCCCAAATAGAAACCTTACCCTTTCTTCTCTCTACCTCAAGAACACAATACTGGCGACAACACTCACTCATAGGGAGTCCCCCGCCTCTGCCTCCGGTCAAAGTAGCATGGTATCCACATCGTGATAACCCCATTAGAAAATAAATATCCTCGATATCTAGGGTCAGCGTATGGACTCCCACGTGAAATAACTGTTGGTCCACGTCCCACATGTGGACTAGGTATTCCAACAATCTATGTTGGGCTCTCTTGCCCGGAATCCTAAAAACTTTCAATAGCGCACAGTCCTGGAGGGTAGCGACTGTACCTGGGTCATTCCTAACAATGGCATCATCTTCCTCATGTTCCCTTTCTCTCCATTTCAACATTGTGATGGTTAAACACCTGCAAAAAATCCATGAGAGGGAAGTCAACAACTTTTTTTAAACTCTTGCATAATTTTTATTGAGCAAAACCTTACTTCAAAATCCATTTTTCAGCCCCCGTAGGTGAGCCTTTTGCAGAGTGCGAGATTCTCACAGGTACCGCATGGCCCACCTGCGAGAATTCTTGGGAGCATGTTTCGACTCTAAAATGGACTCAAAACACAAAAAATTCCCAATGAAAACCAAACATAAACCATGGAAGAGCTAGAGAATCAAGAGATTACCTCATTTGTTGAAATGTTTCACCGAATGATCGCTTGTGCCTCCCGCAATTGAGCAAATAAATTTGAGGGAAAATGAGGTATGTTGGACAAGCTTTTGGCAAAATCACAATGAAATGGTAAAAAACCCTTTTTACCCATATTTATTCACTTTTTACTATTTTTGTTGATTTTTTATATTATTTTTATTATTTTGTCTATAAAACCTAATACCCTAATAGTCTTGTGAGTGTGGATTTTCGCAGATATCGCAACTTCGAAGTCCAAACGAGGGGGTACAGGTGTTTTTTCTTTTGTTGCATGTATGACTACTTTTTTAGGGTTTTTTTAGAAAAATACCTTGAGCTCAGTCTCCGTTTGTTCTGGAGCTTGAAAATATATGAGAACATAACGGAGTATACTTTTTCTTGTCTTTTTGTACTTGTCATGGTAACATAAAAACGATGAACGTTAAGGAATCCTTTAAGCTCTTTTCATGCTCCATAAAAACGAAAAGATGGTCGAGCGATCTTGTTCTTTTCACGCCCATTAAAGTATTTGAAAAAAACATTCGACGGGCAGTAGTTTATCACTTTTTTGGTCTCGTCGAACTCTTTTATGAAAAAGGCACTGGGAGAGTTCTCTTTAAGTGTTTTTCAGACTCTCAAAACATGAAAAACCCCCGAGTTTTCTATCCTTGGACTCGTTAAAAAAACATCAAAAGATTTGCAATGGGACTGAACCAATCCTTCCTAGGGTTCGTTAAACATACTCCGAGGGACTCATCCAAAGGATGAGCTTACATCAACAAGCATATGTTATCCTCCTCAAGCTTGTGTAAAAATAAAGAGGTACTCGCCAGAAATGGTGGAGGAAATTTTGGGAAAGGGATATGTTTTTGTATTCGTATTAATGGTAGTAAGCGTCGCTCTTGAACATGACACCCCCTATTCATCATTTGAATCCGGTTTGGGAAATCCATTTGTCTCTCGTTCGACTTGCTACAAGGTCATATCTTGGGTCATCTTTGAGTCAGTGCTTCCAAGTCCTTGGTCTTGTTGTTCATATGTTCAAGAGAAGTTCACACGAGCCCTCTATTGAGTCGGCCATCTACAGTTGTCCATTCTTAGTATGTCGGCGTTCCCTGTGTTCGTTTCGACCCATATTCATACTTTGTATCATCCTCAAAATCTGTTACTTATTTCATGTTATTGATGGGGGATACATCAAGGCCCTCCTATGATGAGTCTTGTTTCGTCGACTCCAACTCATTATCTGGAAATGAGACCTAGAAATCATTTAGTACCTTGGAACCTGCATGCCTTAATGGCAGGTCTCTTTGCTTTCGACAGGGGTTTCACATCATTGATCCCTAATCGAGAGATTCCTCCGAGTGCTTGACTTCAGCTCATGCATTCACATTCGTTTGGATTGTACTTTGGTACCTTGGGAGTCATTGACATAAATGGTGATTTCCCTCGCACTTTTTAATGGTTTTCACCAATGACCAGTAATCAAGTGGTATCTACCATGTTCCACTTCAGCACATGTAATCGCATGGCTAGATTCGTACTTTCAAGTGATGGGATTGAAGACCCTGGGTCTCATCTTTTTGATCAAGGCTGCGATGGAATATGTATGATTTGTATCGGCACATAGATCCACTTTGTATGTCATGTAGCTATGCCGTATTAATTCAAGTCTTCTCGCATATATCCATAGTGTATTCCTAGTGGCTATGTAGCATTTTGATGGTATGGATCCACGGTGTATGATTGGTGGCCATGAACTATGTTTATGATTCCATTCATTTATGATCTGAGCATGGGAATGCCTACCTCAGAACTGGTATTATATTCTGCAGATGCTTGGTTGTTTACAGGTTTCCAATTAAGTGCACTCCTTGTTCCTGACACACAAACGCATTTTACAAAGTATTTTTGCTGTCACAAGTTCCGACCTCATACTTTGGGGGGCATTCTATTACAAATTATTTTGGTCGCTCTGGTGATGTATCTACAAGTGATGTATTCAGGCTCCCACAAGGACTTTTTGCCTGAGAAAAGTGACTGCTATCTCCTTCCAAAAAACACATTTTTAAGATGAGTCGCAGGCTGCCTATATTACATGGTGCAAAAATTTCGCAGGCAACTCAAACCTAGGGTGCAAACTGTTCACAGTATGCTCTATAGGTAGGGTGCAAACCTGTTTCAACGCTTGGAAAAGAGAAGAGGTCACGAAGGTTCTAGAAGGGAATCTTCTAGAAAATGAGTTGGGATTCGCATGGTTGGCATCCTACTGACTTCTCAGATTTAGTGGGATCATCCTCATCCATTTAACCATCTCTCATTCTCCTATATATTGAAAGGTTTCTCATGGAAAAGGTTAAGAAAGATTGAATGAAGAATTGGTGAAAGAATTATGTGAAGGAATCTGCTTGAATAGAAGCTTGAAGACTCTATTTGGTCTATCAAGTTGTATTGGATCTTCTTCATGCAAGTGTAGATAAAGTGTGTGTGTTGGAACCAAGGGTCACTAAAAGGAAGCTTGTGACATCAAGGTGATCCAGTTGTATCTTCTACTTCATTTAATATATTACAATGACATGTCCCTTTCCCATAAAATCACTCTTATTTTATTGCATAACTCCTTGATCATATGCATAGGTTGACATTTAATATACTTTGCCATCTTCACCTCGGTTAGTTTGTGTTGTCTTGGATCTAATTTCAAAAGAGCACCGGAGCGAAGCAGGAACAACAGAGACCTAAGGATGCTATATAAAGGTATGTCACTCATTCCTTCTTAATAGTAGATTCAATGATTTCAACTTAGGGAAAGATTCATGTCTTGACCTATTTTGTTCTAGATCCAGGTGGATCTGGGGAGATCTGTTAGTGTCCTCACCTACCGATTTATCCAATAACAACTTGTTCTTTTCCTTTCATCCACACTGTTAGCCCAATCAACATCTGAATAGATTGATAGTTGAAAATTTTTATTTCTAGGATACCATAAGCCATAGTTCATTGTTCCTTTCAAGTATCTGAATATTCTTTTGACAACTAACAAATGAATCTATTTAGGTGCAGCCTGATACCTTCCTACCAGTCCAACAACATGCACTATGTCTGGACGAGATGCTGTGATGTACAATAGGCCGCCTATCATAGACCTATATGAACTCTAATCAACATCAAGTGAGTCATCATCCTTGCTTAACTTACATCCAATGACCATAGGTGTGCTCATAGGTTTAAAATCTTCCATTTGAAACCTTTTCAACATTTCTCTTAGATGTTTTTCTTGAGAAAGAAATATTCCTTCAGACCTCTGAGTAATTTGTAGGCCAAGAAAAAATGACAGTTCCCCTATCATAGACATTTCAAATTCAGACTGCGTGGCAGAAGCAAACCATTGTACCAGTGAAGCCTTATAACTATCGAAGATGATGTCATCTACATAGACCAACACAATGAGAAAATCATTACCCTCTCTTTTGATATATAGATTGTTGTCAATTGTTCCTCTCTTGAACCCTTTTTCTTATAGGTACATATCCAATCTGTGATACCATGCACTAGGAGATTGTTTCAACCCATATCATGCTTTCTTCATCTTGTAGACAAAGTCAGGGTTATCTGACAGTTGGAAACCCTCTGGTTGTTCCATATAGACTTCTTCTCTTAGATATCCATTTATAAAAGATGACTTGACATCCATTTGATAGACTTTAAACTTCTTATGACAATCATAGGCAAGAAACATTCTAATAGCTTCTAATATTGCTACAGGCGCAAATGTTTCATCAAATTCCAGTCCTTCTATTTGAGCATATCCTTTGCAGACCAATATAGCCT
>ML824521.1:95555-129235 GCA_009831015.1 Picea engelmannii | reverse complement strand
TATTAGGTGTAGATTTTAATGGTGGTTATTAGGTGATGAGAATAGGTGATATCCTATTAAAATCCTTTTTGTAATGGTTTGGACGACATAAGTATTCTAATGTTTACATAGTTTGTTTTTGTTTTTGACATATCTTTACGATGATAAATACTAATGTTTTTGGGTAGACATGGTACATTATTATTGTCCAAATTATGATTATTATTATTATTATAAGTGAAATAAAATGTTGTACAAACATATTTAAAATGTATTCTTTTTATTATATTAATAAAAAGATACATTTTTTTTTAAGAAAAAATGTCGAAAAAAAAGATTAAAGTCATTTATTTATGACCCATCTCTAATTACTACAAATAGTCCACTTAGTGATCATTATCATGTAATTCAATAAATGCACTTTTATTTTATGCATGATAATAAATTCACATTTTTATTGTCCATATCTAGCATGAAGACACCTGGGCAGGTCATGTGGTGGGCTTGTATCAAGGCCACATGTCCACAGAGGTGGCGTTGGTCGTTGGGTCTGCGGCTAGTGCTGCTTCCTCTTCGACCAATGTCCCTCCCTGTTCCATGGGATCGTGCATGGTTGCGCTTGTGTTGACGTCACCTCCAACCCCTTCCTCTTCGACCATTTTCCCTCCCTCCTCCATGGCCTCATGTATGGTAGCTCCTGTGTCGACGTCGTCTCCATCCCCTTCCTCTTCGACATTTGTCCCTCCCTCCTCCATGGGATCGTGCATGGAAGCAACTGTGTTGTTGTCGCCTCCAACCCATGTGTCTTCTTCTCCTCCAACCTCTGTGTCGTGTTCGTTTCCACCCCCTGTGGTATCTCCCTCTCCTGGTTTTGAGAGGCATGCCCCCTGTAGAGTTGAGAGAAATTGTAGGAGTGTTGAAGTCTTCCTGTCCAGGCCTTGCCGCAATTCAAAGAACAGACCTTGCAGAATTGCAAGGTTGTCCTGTAATTGTGAGCCTGGTACCGAGTGTGAGAAGGAATGGGGCCTTGGTTGAGCTCCAAGGAATTCTGGTTGAGATCTATTATCACCTGCTAATTTGTATTAATTTTTACCAAAGCGTCTTTTCCTTCTGCTATTTTTCCACTTAGACTTTCAAAAAATTTCACCAGCTCCATCAAACTCCCATCACCTAAATCCTTCACTCAACTCATCATCCAAAATAGTCATGTCCTCCATAAGTCAAAAATTTGACAAATATCCCAAACCTATACCTAGCCTTAATGCTTATCTAATTCCCTTAGTTCCATCATTTCATTCATTTTTTACCCTTATTTTCATATTTCCGTTGAAAATAAAAAATATTCCTTTTATTAAGCACCTTTATCCTATCCACAAAGTCATGTGTTAAAACCTCATATTGCCAAAGTCTTTAAAAAATTGGAAAAAAAGTTTATTATTAATAAAAAAATATATATATTAAAAAATTTATATTAATATTTAATTTATGGAATCACGTCAAATCATATCATGGGCACAAATCTCAATTTATAATGTGGAGAAGTCAAAGGTTGGATGGAGGGTGCACATACATATCAAGGATTGAAGTAACCAGGAGTTTAATTACGTGAAGGCGGACTGGGGAATACTATCGTGGTTTATTTTATAATGTGGAGAAGTCAAAGGTTGGATGGAGGGTGCACATACATATCGGGGATTGAAGTAACCAGTAGGTTAATTACGTGAAGGCGGACCGGGGAATACTACCGTGGTTTATTTGATGGACACATGTTTTTACGTGGAGCACATTTGAATTAAACCACTCCAACCCAAGCCTGATGTAATAAATGCACCATTTATCATATGTTTTATGTGCGACATTTTTCCAGGAGTGCATTTCAACAACAATTTTGGAATTTCTAATAAATGAGATTCCTCTGCACGGTGAAAAGGTTTTAAAGAAGTAAGATTTAAATTTTACAAATCAAGGAGACTAATGTTTATTTCCATGGAAAATAATTAAATGGAAGATGCAAGTGAACGAAAACTTGGATAATTTTTATCCAACAGTTTTACAAAAGTAAAATAAGAAGATAAAAGGTATTTTGCCAAAGACGGTAAATTGGAAAAACATTACACGGTAAATGTTTTTCCACAGTGAAACGGTAAATTGGAAAAACATTACACAATAAATGTTTTTCATAGGGAAATGGTAAAACTAAATGTTTTTACAATGAAATGGTGAATTGGGCAAACAAGACATGGTCTTAAAAACCATGGGCATGAATTAAATTATGGAAATTTAATTCTAAAGGAGAGAAAAATATTTGGGAATTATTTTTATTTCAAATATATTATTCCCAAATGTTTAATGCGAATATGGATAAATGCAATTATATTTTAAATATTATGAGTGACATTTCAAAGAGAACGTGGCAGAGGAAGGAGCTGGAACGTCATAGGAATCTGCAGGGATCATGAAACGTTTTTTTTCTGAAAACTGTCATTTGTAATCATTGTAGAAGATGAAACGTTTCATTTCAATTATTGTAACTAGTTGCACACTAAAGGAACTCGAATTGTAAAAGTGTTAGAGGTTCTGAGTGTATTAAGGGTGGGCAAAAGTGCAAGGGAACAATTCTGGTGTTCTGGACTCTTTTGTAATTTTTCTGGGACTGAATTGAATACATATGCAGAAGCATTTTGAACTGTTTATGAAAAGATTCTAATGGCTATGATATGAGTTTCATCTTCCTTCATTGTTTGTATTTCTTGTGATCTTTATGCCATATACATTTTTCTTTTGTTTAAATTGGAGAGTTAAAGGCCCATAATTCATCATTTGATGCTCTTGGCTTAAGAAATTTAAACTGTGTATGTTTCCTCTTAGCTAACTCAGAATTCATTTTCGTAAAGCTTTGATGCAGTTTTCTGTTTCTCTTTCCTCTTACCACTCTAATTAAATTCAAGTTATAACTTAGATTCATTGTCTCATTTAGCCTTTATCCTCTTGAGAGTTCTACATGTCAGTCAATGTTTTCATTCAATTTCAGAATTTTGATTCCATAGCCCAAAGTGTTCTTCCCCTTCCTTGCCAACAACTTTATTAAAACCCCCCAAAACAAACCAAATCTAGCCACTGATCATCAAAGAAATACCCAGTGACAAGAGCGAGACCTCTCTAAGTTGAGCAGGATAGTGCCTCAACTCTAAAGCTGGTTGAAACAGTTGCCTCTTTCATTTGTCCATCAACCGGACAAAATTTACAGAGTGCTAACATTTTTGCGTTGTTGTCGGGGACAAAATTGAAAATTTTTCCCTGGGAAGAACGACACGGTTGAGTTCTAAGGTATGAGAGAAGAAGAAACTTAGGCACATATTGGCTATATTCCTTCTCTGGAGACTCCACACCTCAAAACATCAGTTTGAAGGTGATTCCACTAGTAGAAGAATCCATAAATTTGAACTTTCACTGGCGACTCCACTCTCAATGCAGAATCCATCTTCCAAAACATTATTGGCGACTCCACTGTCCGAAGATGAAATCAATATCTGCAAGGTATGCTCCAATGAATCAATCTCATATTCCTAGATTTCCAAATCATATTCCTCACATAAATTGGCAAAACTATTTTCCTAAATTCGAAGATGGGAAAGGAAATGATGTTGCCTTGCACTTGATTAGATTTCACATGCACATATGTAAGATGGGGGTTGAATTTCATGAAGCTTGTTTGATGAAAATGTTTATGGATACTCTAAAGGGGAAAGCAAGATTATGGTATGAAGGTTTAAAACCAGGCATCTTATAATCTCTTAAGGATTTCCACATAACATTCTTTAATCATTATGGAGAACCTAATCCTTCATTCTTGGTGTTTGAAGATTGTTGTGAATTTTGTGAACATTTCATTAAGTACCTTAAAAATGTTTTTTGTGATGAAGAGTGTATGAAGGATGAAATCATAGAATCCCTTTATGAATATTCATCCCAACAAGAAATAGTATCCCCTCCGTTTGTTGAAGGTGAATCTGATCAAGAAATTGTTGTTGAAAGTTATTTTCCTTCCCCTGAACTTGATGAAGATATTCAACAAGATTTTCGGCAAGACAAAATGTTTCAAGGTTGTATTTCTCCCCTTATGAATGATATGGTTGTTCAAATTCTAAGTGGCCTAGAAATGGATGAGGATTCTGAAACTACATCTGTGTAAACCTCCAGCAATGAACAAACAAATGACATAAAGCTTCAGGAAAGCAACAAAACAACATATGCCATTTTTCAATCAGAAATACAGAAAGATAATGAAGAGGGAGTGGTTTTATTTGATTCATTTGAAAATCATGGTTTTGAAAATGCATCCATGGGAACTCTAGACTGTGAAATAGTGCATGTTGTTAGCTTTTCACATTTGCAAGAAGATTATGAGTAGGAACTTATTTCTATTAATTCATTTGAAAGTCAAAAAGACAGTCCTCAAGCAAATTTCCAGAAGTTTAATGAAACCAAATCAGAATTGTTTGATGAACAAGAAGATGCACATAATATGGCTGTCACATTTGAATATGTTCAAGAATGTATGAATTTTTTTTTTGAGATGCATGGGAAATTATACAAACCTATTGTTGTCATTTCATTTGAAAATGTTCTCAAAACTGAAGAAATAGAGAAAGATAAACAACCACTTATGACAGAGGTTTGTCTTTCTGTTTTTTCTCATCAAGAAGAAATGAATTTTCATGGTTTTCAAGATCCTGTAGCCATCCTATTACAGTCTTCAATGAAGGAGGATTTTGTTTCATTCATAAGCTCAAGTTTTGTATTCAACTTGTGTTTTCAGCTACCATATTTTACATTTGTCTACCTTCTTAAGAAAGATGTGATCGGAGAAAAATCGAGAAGCCAATTACTTGATTGATTTCATTGGCACTTTAGCATCACTTGATTGAGTATTCATTTCAGCAGTTTTGCAGTAGATAGGAGTATGAAAATAAGCTTGTTGGTAAAACATTTTTTAGTTTGGATTTCTAGTAGTGTGTACATTCAGATTTTAGCAGTGTATTCAGTGTTCAATATCCAATTGAGAGCAGTGTGCATATTTTGGCTTCAACAGACACTAGTGACATGTCGGAGCAGGGTACATAGACATGTTTTGGGAGAAGCCCAATGGACCAGGCATGTGGTATATTGTTCTTTTCTACCTCATAGGGAGGATAAAATCCCCAATAAGAGCCTATGTTATCACCTGCTAATTTGTATTAATTTTTCCCAAAGCATCTTGTCCTTATGCTATTTTTCCACTCAGACTTTCAAACTTTTTCACTAGCTCCGTCAAGCTCCCATCACCTAAATCCTTCACTCAACTGATCATCCAAAATAGTCATGTCCTCCATAATTAAAAAATTTGACAAATATCCCAAACCTATACCTAACCTTAATGCTTATCTGATTCCCTTAGTTCCATTACTTCATTCATTTTTTACTCTTATTTTCATATTTCCGTTGAAAATAAAAAATATTCCTTTTATTAAGCACCCTTATCCTATCCAAAAAGTCATGTGTTAAAGCGGCATATGCCCAAAGTCTTTAAAAAATGGGAAAAAACATTTATACATATCGGGGATTGAAGTAACGCGAAGGTTAATTACGTGAAGGTAGACCGGGGAATACTATTGTGGTTTATTTGATGGACATGATTCCTGTTTGAATTAAACCACTCCAGCCCAAGCCCAATGTAATAAATGCACCATTTATCATATGTTTTATGTGGGGCATTTTTCCAGGAGTGCATTTCAACAACAATTTTGGAATTTCTAATAAATGAGATTCCTCCTCACGGTGAAAAGGTTTTACAGAGGTAAGATTTAAATTTTACAAATCAAGGAGACTAATGTTTATTTCCATGGAAAATAATTAAATGGAAGATGCACGTGAACGGAAACTTGGATAATTTTTATCCAAAGGTTTTACAAAAGTAAAAGAAGAAGATAAAAGGTATTTTGCCAAAGATGGTAAATTGGAAAAACATTACACAGTAAATGTTTTTCCACAGTGAAATGGTAAATTGGAAAAACATTACACAGTAAATGTTTTTCAATAGTGAAACGGTAAATTGGAAAAACATTACACAGTAAATGTTTTTCACAAGGAAATGGTAAAAGTAAATGTTTTTACAATGAAATGGTGAATTGGGCAAACAAGACACGGTCTTAAAAACCACGGGCATGAATTAAATTATGGAAATTTAATTCTAAAGGATAGAAAAATATTTGGGAATTATTTTTATTCCAAATATATTATTCCCAAATGTTTAATGAGAATATGGATAAATACAATTATATTTGAAACATTATGAGTGACATTTCAAAGAGAACGTGGCAAAGGAAAGAGATGGAGCGTCATAGGAATCTGCAGGGATCATGAAACTCTTTTTCTGATAACTGTCATTTGTAATCATTGTAGAAGCTGAAATATTTCATTTCAGTTATTGTAATCGGTTGCACACTGAAGGAACTCGAATTGTATAAGTGTTAGAGGTTCTGAGTGTATTATGGGTGGGGAGAAATGCAAGGGCACACATTTGGTGTTTTGGACTCTATTGTAATTTTTCTGGGATTGAATTGTATACATATGCGAAAGCATTTTGAACTTTTTATGAAAAGATTCTAATGGCTATGATATGAGTTTTGTCTTCCTTCATTGTTTGTATTTCCTGTGATATTTATGCCATATACATTTTTATTATGTTTAAATTGGAGAGTTAAAGGCCCAGAATTTATCATTTGATGCTTTTGGCTTAAGAAATTTAAGCTATGTATGTTTCCTCTTAGATAATTCAGAATTCATTTTCGTAATGGTCTGATGCAGTTATCTGTTTCTCTTTCCTCTTACTGCTCTAATTAAATTCAAGTTATAACTCAAATTCATAACCTCATTTAGCCTTTATCCTCTGGAGAGTTCTACGGGGAAATCAATGTTTTCATTCAATTTCATAATTTTGATTCCATAGCCCAAATTGTTCTTCCCCTTCCTTGCCAACAACTTTATTAAAAAACCCCAAAACAAACCAAATCTAGCCACTGATCATCAAAGAAATACCCAGTGACAAGAGAGAGCCCTCTCTGAGTTGGGAAGGCTAGTGCCTCAGCTCTAAAGCTGGTTGAAACAGTTACCTATATCATTTGTCTATCAGTCGGAAAAAATTTACAAAGTGCTAACACGATCTAAGGTAAGAATGGCTGGTTGAAATCTTTGGCTGGACTGGTGTGATCGCCGATGAGTTGGGTGGAACTGAAGAAAGTGGCAGCAAGGTGGAAGACAAATCATATGAGGGTCCTGGGTTAAAACCCAGGGAATTTTTAGAGATGGAAAACCATTCCAGCCGACTTGCGAAGGGGGAGGAGAGGGAAGGGAGGTTGTTAGGGCTTTGTTCAAACTGCAAATGAGAAGAAGGCGAGGAAGGTGAAGAAGGTGACGAGCTAGGAGATGGTGCATGCGGGGGTCAGAGAACCATGCGCAACCGAGTGGGATGCTAGGCTAAGCTTCTCTTGGATTTCCACCTTTGCCTCAGCATGCCTAAGACACTAAGGGGATTCACAAGTGCTAAAGTGAAGAACAGATAGTGGAAGTCTATCTGGGAGGAGTGCAGGTCGCAGGAGGTCTCGGTCGTGGAAGAGAACAACTACAACTTCACCTGGTAGAATTCATGGCGTCGAGATTGTTGAAGGAGGAAAGTGTGGATGAGTAGAGTAAATTCCAACTCATGGCTTTGATCCATCAACATGACAACGAGCTTATGCAAGGCACACTAAGAGTAATTGTGCCTAGGCCTGCGTGAGTTTGGCTTAAATGCATGAGGGTGGCGGGAGGGTGTGACACACTCCTTTCACATGGCCATCGCCCTGTTGGCCACCTCAAGTCCTCTCCTAGTGACATTTGTCCCACATTGGCACCCCATATGGGGAGTTGTCGATGGCTTGAGATTTATCCTTGAATTTTTTAAGGATGGGGTGTTTCGGGTGGATGGAGGCTTGGCAGATTAGTTCTAGTCTTTTCTAGTCTGTTCCAATATTAGCCAGTTCGTCAATAATCTGATTCACCTTCCTCCTCAAATGAGAGGGGATTAAGGCCTGATTGGGTCGAATAAGTTTTGCAATTGTCCACATACCCTCAGAAAGTTGCCAACATGGCGAGATTTTCTATGGATTAGCACCATTCAGGATTTTTCCAAAGAGATTGAGAATGATTTGCAAGTCTCCTTCCACAATCAACTTAGTGAAGTTGTGCTCAATGGCCAATTGCAAGCCTTTGGTGAGCCCCCATAATTTTTCAATGTTGTTTGTGGTGTGGCCTATGATGCCCGCGGTGATGAGAAGAATGTTTCCATGGTGGCCTCGAAAAACCACGCCAAATTCGACCACCTTGGGATTTCCCTTGGAGCCACTATCAAATTTGAATTTGATAAAACCATCCGGGGGGGGGGNGATGGAGTGAGTCTGCAGAGGAAGAGGCGAGCACTGAATTGGGTTGAAGTTCCAATACCTCAAGATGCTTTGTTCCTGAATTGGGAAATTTAGGTTCATTTCGGTCCAATGTTGTAGCCTAATTGTTTCCATAACATTGTGGCGGCTTTGATTCCAGCAGTGTCTCTAGGGGAGCTAGGCATTCCTAAAGATCCTTCTATTCCTTTCCTTCCAGATTTTCTAGAGGATAAAGCCTAGGAGTAATTGCAATATATGGTTGAGAATAGGTGACTGGAAAGCCACATCTCTCCATTCCTTAATGGTGGTGCTGATGCTATACCTTTTTCGATTGGAGGTGTGCATGATTGTCTCACATTGATACCAAACTTGGGTAGTGAAAGGGAATATGTTAAGGAGATGATTAATTGTTTCTTCCTCCTCCCTACAAAGTGGGAAAATGGATGGGCCTATGAACCCCCTTTTAGTAAGTTTATCCCAGGTAAGAATTCTTTCATGCGTGACCAACCAAAGGAAGAGGCTGATTTTTGGCCAATGTTTTAGGGACTAGGTTTTGTTCCAACCTTTCCTCAGGGGGAAGATATTAGAATAAGTCTTGATGGCATAGGCCTCTTGAATTTTGAAGGTTCCCCTTGGTGTATGTCCCCATCGAAGGATGTCCTCGCCTATCAGAATGGGGATTTTCCGCATGTTGATTAGGTTATACCAAGGATGAATATCCACCTGTGCATCTATATGTAGGTCCTCTTCTGTAGATCTCCAACATCTCCATGTGGTTTCCATTGGATTGTCCTTCTAGTAGTATTCCACTTTTGTCAATCCTGCCTAAGTAGCTGGGGTGCTGAAGGTGTTAGCCCAGGCCTCTTGCTCCAAGACAGGTAACTGTTGCCACAAATCCTTCCAGAAGAGGGTTGTTTGTCCGTTTCGTATTTCCTAGAAGGCGTGATTGATTACAAGCTATCGATTCTTCTTGTTCATCATCCAGATTAGGGAGCCTGAGTTTTCTCTATTCCATTTGATGAGGTTTTTTTCCGCTGTGTTAGGAGTGTACTTTCTTCTCCAAATCTTGGCCCAAAGGTCTTGAGGCCTTTTCATCCATCTCCACTAGATCTTAGCACTCAGGATTTTGTTCATGGTTGAAGGGTACCTTAATCCCAGACCCCCTTAGGCCTTAGGTCTATAGAGATTTTCCCAAATAATCAACACCAACGTTTTCCTTGTTTTGAGCCCTTGTCAGAGAAAGTTTCTTTGCAAGGATTTGATAGCATTAAGGACAAAGTTAGGGGTAGCTAGGGATGAGAAGGTATAAACTGGCAAGGCTTTCATATACATATAAATAGTTACTAGACATATTAGAGTTGCATTCTTAAGCCAATATTATTTTCCAACCTTGAATATTCACCAAGTAAACACATCTTTCTTATTTAGAAAATCACAAAAAAAAATTTCATTAGTATATATCAACAAATATCATATCACTTATCTATTATAGGATTTACACTTTGGGAAATATCTCCATGGGATCATTTTTCCTCCCATCCATAGGAACTATCTTGAGTAGGTGCCATGCTCATGCCTCGAAAATAGACAATAAGGGTAAATTTTTTGGCTATGGTTATGATTTTCCTCCCTAATCCTAACAACTAACTATTATGTCCAAGGAATTACCTTTTAGCCCATTATTTCTACAACATTCCCACTCTCCAACATCTCTTTCCACTTCAACCCTACACAATACAAGGAATGGGATCCCCTTCAATACCAAACAATCCCTCGATATATCCCACTTCCTTTCTTTGATCCCCAATAGGATGGACAAGAAATATATGATTATAGAAGCCAATGAAAACTCAATTGTAAATCAATTTCTCTTTATCCAAGAAATAACACATTGACACAGTCATGGATTCCACATAATTTCCATGGATGCAATTTCTAGCAACAATACTATGGCTGCAAAATTTCCTCCTCCACTTTCATACCAATTAGATAACAATTCACTTGAACCATGGAATCCCCCCCCCAAAAAAGAAATGGAACTAATCCCTTCCCAACATTGCAAACACTATAAAATTGCATGAGAACCATGTGTCATTCCCACAAGCTTAGGAATAATAAAAATTACGAAAATTAAGGCAAGGACAAAAGGCTTGGGATAAGTACACTTGGAAATTATTAATAAATATTATTAATTCATGACTCCCTACTTCCCCTCTTGTTGGTTCATTTCGCCCATGGTTCTCCTAAGGAGTTATCACACCGCAGGTGAACTTATTATTAGTTTATTAATTATATTATTAATTAAAATATAATGAAATGGAAAACTTACCCACTTACCATATACTTATAGTCCCTAATCAATAGCTTGTTGAAATCATAAGGTTCTCATGTCATCACAGTGGCCTTCTTCCTGAGCTTTCCATATTTCAACAATTACCATTTTCCATAACTCTGTTCTTTGGGTAGGGATTTCATGTATTCCATCCAGATATAACTACTTTGGTATACCATTGTTTCATTGAAACATCATAATAGCTCCCAAAATGATCTCAAAACTCATGGATTTATTAATAATTCCATCATTTCATATGTAATCATATTAATTTCAATGAAACATAACACAATCATGTATTCATACAATGCATTCAAACATATATGTGTGCATAAATACAACTTGCACACTTACATAATTTTCTCACGCACATCTACTCAATGCATCCTTGCATTGGTTCAAGAATACCATATTCCTATGTTAAGTATTCCACCATGATGAGTTGGAATGTCTAGAAAACACTTCGACACATCATCCAACTACCTCCCCAATACTTGCTCGACCATATAGACACCTTCCTCTTCAACCCAGAAAAACACTAGGTAAATACCCTTTCTCTTCCAAATAGTCTCTCAGTCATATGAGAAGGAAATTCATTTCTCTGCTTTGTAGTCCCCTAAGAAACTCTTCCCCTCTAAAGTTTATATCAATATTGGCAAGAAGGTTATAGTCTAGGACACCAATACAAGTAGGGAGACCATTGGGAAATTATGTAACATTCTATCCTTTTCATATCCAACAACATTATGTCCTCACACATGTATATATCTCTTGGCATTCATTTATATAACATAATTATAACTCATGACTGGCCTTGGTTATTAAATCATAACCAACACAACATGACATGAAATTTTATCTCATATGAATGCATTCAAAGGATTAAGTAAATTTGATATGTCGAAGGATTTCTTCCTTTACCATACCAAGTGGGATATCTTCCCATAAAGACATTCAAATCACATAAAGATATCAAATCCCAAGTGAGGGAATTCTTACCTAAATTCCCTTTAACATATATGAAACATAAGAAAAATAAATTCATACTTGCATGGCCGCCATCAACTTATTTGATGCTACCTAATCAATTGGTATTATAGAGGCTCACATATTGCTTTCACCAACCTATTGATCAACATTTTATTGTCCTCATGTTTTCTTCATAAGACTAATTATCATATGTAGTAGCATCATCAACATCTTCAACCATGTTATCAACCTTTTCATGGTCACATAAATGTCTCATAATCCATAATCAACCATATTTAATCATCATAACATATTTATTGCATACATATCATTAAACTAATCTTATTCTATAAGCATATTATACATGCTTAAGTGTTTTTATATGCACTCTGCATCACTTCTCAGTATGTCCTCTAATGCATATTCATTCCAATAATTTAATCTCTTGCATTTCTAGAATTCATATGCTTTAAAGTTATCAACATATAACAATTGTCTCAATATTAGGAAATATATCAATGCGGGAAGAAAAGAGTTAAGGAATTATCCCTCATTATCATGCCTACCTTACTGATTATGTTCATAATTTTCTACTACAATAAATTATGTATCATCCTGTAGCATAATGTAGTATTTTCCATCTTCCTTTATTATCTTTGGATATTCTCAAATCCCACTAGAGTCTTCCAACATTTTTTTTCTCGCTAATGGAAAATGACGAAATCAAGCATCATATTCAAGAGCTGCTTCAAAAGAGGCACATCATACCTAGATCCTCCCCTTGCTGAAGCCTGATTGTACTAGTGCAGAAGAAAGATGAGACTTGGCAGCTCTGCATTGAATATAAAGCATTAAAAAAATTGCAATTAGGAACCGGTACCCAATTCCATGAATTGATGGTGTTCTTGACCAACTCAAGGGGGAAAATTTCTTCAACAATATTGACCTAAATTATGGTTATTGCCAAGTTCCCATCGAACCAACTGATGTATGGAAGACAACTTTCAAATCTAAAGAAGGTCTCTTCGAATGGTTGGTCATGCCCTTTGGATTAACAAATTCACCAACCACTTTCATGAGGTTGATGGATGATGTATTGAGACCCTTCACCAACTCTTTTGTGGTGGCATATTTGGATGACATCCTCATCTTCAACGGAAATTGGGAGGAGCACATGCAACATATTTAGTAGGTTTTAGCACTCTGTGGTAGCACAAACTATATGCCAACTTGGAAAGATGCTCCTTTGGCATGACCATGGTCCAATACTTGGGCTACATTTTTGATGAGCATGGGGTACATGTGGATCCATATAATATCCAAGTCATTCATAACTGGCCATCCCCGAACACACTAACCGAGTTGCAAATCTTCTTGGGACTTGCCAACTTCTACCAACGGTTCATGTTGGGATTCTATCATATTGCATGGACCCTCAGCAAACTGACCAAGGGTGGTGGAAGGGAAACGTTTGCATGGGGGAAGGAATAACAAAAAGCATTCGATGATATAAAGAATCACTTGTTCTCAACTCCAGTACTCTTCTTGACTGATATGCAACAACCATTCAAGATTGAGGTTGATGCATCTGACTATGTTGTAGGCGCAACTATCACTCACCACGATCACCCGGTAGCATACCATAGTGATACACTCTCAAATACTGTCTGGAAATACCCCACCTATGACAAGGAAATGTATTCCATTGTAAAATCCTATTGTTAATGGAAACATTACATTCTAGGAAATGAGACAACCATCCACACAAATCAAAATATTCTGCAGTTCATACAAACACAAGGGAATTTGCATAACGACTGTCATCATAAGTGGTCCACCTACCTGCAACAGTTCCATCTCAACATCAAGTATAATACAGGGAGAAAAAATCATGTCACCGACCGCCTCAGTCTACCTCCCGTTGTGGTACTCACCACCGTGCTCCATACCTATAGGAATGAGGCATATGAGTGGGCCCAAATTTATCAACAAGATTCGGACTTCGCCACCACCTATAAGCTCTTGGGTATGCACGAATGTCACCAATTTTCACATTAAAGATGGACTATTATGCCATATGGACCATTTCTGCGTTCCTGCAAGCGACCATGCAAAGAGGATTTGGAAGACTCACTACAGTCAAATGGCATGAGATTTTGGCATGGAGAAAACTATGGTCATTCTATAGAAACATTGTTATTGGCCAAAAATTCGACTTGACGTCAGCAAGTATATTATATCTTTCACTACCTGTGCCATTTCCAAGCCAAACATCAAGAAGAAAGGCTTATACACCCCTCTTCCTACTCCCGAGAGGCCTTGGGAATCCATCTCGGTAGATTACATGTCTGGCCTTCCATCCACCAAGTAAGGAAATGATTGCGTATTTGTGGTGGTTGATCGTTTTTTGAAGATGGCCATTCTCACAACCTTTAAGAAGAGCATCAGAGAGGAAGACACTACCAATTTTTTCTTTGAATGGGTGTGGGCCCATTTTGGGATAACAAAAACCATCACCTCAGATCAGGACAACTGGTTCCTCAACAAATTTTGGTCGAGTCTTTGGTCACTGTTGGACACCAAGCTCACTAAATACATGGCTTTCCACCCCCAAACTGATGGCCAGATAGAGGTCATCAATCAGATGATTGTGCACATCCTTCCCATGTACAACTCTAAGAATCCAGATACATGAGATGAGAGTCTTCCCTATGTTCATCACAACTACAACAGGGCTCTCCATAGCTCCACTTTCCATAACCCATTTCAAGTGGGTTTGGGATTCTAAACCTTGGGTCCCATTGATGTTGCACTACCTCTTGGAACCACACATGAAGAATATTCTCATGTTCAGTCTGAGGCTGACAAAGCCACCAGATTCGTTGAGAAGATTCAACACATCTTCCAACATGTCCATGATATTTTGTAAAAAGCCAATGCTAAACACAAGCAATGTCATGAACAACACTGAGTACCACACTAGTTTTAGGTGGGAGACAAGGTATGGTTACATTTGAATAAATATCTCCTTATAGGGCCCCATCAAAAGCTCCATCCACTTTCCTATGGGCCTTACACTATCACTAATGCTATGGGTAGCAATGATTTTGAGCTCAACACTCCACCCTTCATTGGCTTGCAACCAATGTTCAATGTGGACCTCCTTCGACCATATTTTCCACCATTATTATACACCTCAAAGATTGCAGAAAAATTGACACCAATAGAGATAAACCCTGAATGCATGTAACAATCATCCATTGATAAGATAATGGACACACAGGTCAAGGCCACTCGCCACCAGAGGATCCAACTTTATTGGGTTCTCAAGGTAGGGCAACTCCTACACTAAGGGAAGTGGCTCACCCAAGGCCAAATTCAACATAATTATCCTCACTTGATGGGGGCACTCAATGCAATGGAGACCATTTCTTCCTAAGGGGGGAGGACTGGTCTAGGTGGATATTGGTGGCCACCAACCTATTCCAATTGTCTCCTCTTGACAGTTTTAGTTCAACATGTTCTTCTGTAATTATTTGTAATTGTGGGTTCTATACTTCTGGGGCTATCTGAATCCCTACAAATATTCCAAGTGGACATTGGTGGCCACCCACCTAATCCAACTAGCTTATTTTTGGAATTTTCTATGTCAATACATATTTCTGTACTTCCACGACCATTTTGGGGCCATAAAAAATGTTTTTTTTGGCTTGCCACAGTCAAAATATAGACAGAGTTAGAGTTTTATGATAGAATTTTTATTTCTCGAAAATATATTTTCAATGTGCTATCACGCACCTAAAACATAGGTCATATGCAAAAGTTATGACCCTGGGAAGTTGAGGTACCAACTTACCCATCGGGGCCCACATAACTTTTGGTGTTTCATCTCCTATGGTTAGTTTTTTGGATGTCTAGGGTTTTGGAATTCATGATTTATGTTAAAAAGGCCTCTGGAGCCTCATTGTAATGTTTATTCTTAGACAGATGTGCGTAGCAGCCACATCTCTTCTTGGAGATAACTCCCACTATTCGAGCAAGTTGTTTCAGTTCTACAGTTTTACAGTTTCAATCTATTTTATTTATTCAATAGAAGTTATTTTTCACTGGATATATGTTTTTGTTCTCCATATCTCCATGTTATTGTGTTCGATTTGTTATTCATTTCATTCCTCTCATAAATCCGAATCAATAAGTCCTGCAAAGAACACAAAAATACTTTCTCCTTCTATCATAGATTATTAAGCATAATAGATATATCTATGATTGTATTAGAGGATTCCACACATATATATAGGAAGGGATATATTTAGTACAAGTTGATCCATTCTGAGAAGACAGTTTGAGAAACAAGGAATATGTAGTGATAAATTACAAAAGATTCGAAGAAGTCTTCAGAATGGTAAAGTGACAGATAGGTCAACATTGTGTTGCATAACTATGGACAGTTTTATGACATATGGACATAGATGAATTCATGATACACTTTGTAGGTACATAAGACGCCAATCAGAGTATATGTATAATAGTTTATGAAACCATATTGACAAGTGGAATCAGTTAGTCACAAGAAGGAAAGTCGTGAAAGGCACAAAACGACAAGGGGAGATAAACCATAAGGAGGAACAATATTGTCAGAGGAAAGTATGGTCATTGATGTGAAGTTGACAAGCCATGAATATTTGAAGTCAAGTAACTTTGAATGATTTTTATATATGTCAATGAATTACAAGAGGAAGAACCAATGGACAAGAAGCACCAAAAGAGAGGAAATGAAGAGTATGTAGGAAGCCCCATATTGATTTGCATGACATTTTGTAGATAATTCAAGGGAATATAAATCGTTAGAGAAAGAGATCGGTAAAGAAATATTAGAAGCATGAAGATAGGGGGATTCATACTGAAAAGGGGAGTTACACTTTTTCCCATGATGTCAAAGAGGGAGAAAGAGAAATATCAGAAGAGAAATATCATAAGCATGAAGACAGGGGGAGAAGCCCCAAAGGGAGATACCCTTTTCCATTGATGTCAAAAGGGGAGAGAAAGATGAGGAGAGGAAGATCAGGATCATTGATCACATGTGGAGTATGAGTGTGTCCATCAATGCCAAAAGGGTAGATTGTTGGAAAGTTGGTTTTCATTGATGTCAACAGACAAAAGTGGTTGTCATTGGTCTCAACAAATGTTATGGGTGCATTTGAATAAGTATACAAGAATCCCCATAGGTGTGGTTGAATAAGTCTACAATATTCCCCAGAGGTATGTTCTAAAACCTAAAGTTGTTTGAGGAATAAGGAAATGAAGGGAAGTGTAAATGAAGGTAACACACTCATAGATGGATACTTCTCGACATATCGTTTCCAACAGTAGGTGGAATGTCACGTAGTTCCTCACGATTGAGGAGTTATGAGGCCATGAAGTTGGAAGCCCCGAAGAATGGTTATAACAAGATGCTACAAGTCATTAATTAAAGGGTAAAATGGTTACAAAAAGAAAGTATAGGTCGACCCTTAAGTTAAGGAAAGACATCACTTGGAAAAGTATAAATACACTTCAAGAAGCCTCTCATTCTTATACACAACTTTATTGAATATCTTCTATTTGAGAACATGATCTATTGGTGAATATGAGACAATGAATCTAAGGCAGTGAAAGATTGTGAAAGTTTTGGGATTGCAGGTGTGATAGGGTTTTATGATAAAACCCTAATTTGGCTGACCCCCGTAGGTCATGCTACTAGTGTTCCGCAAGGCACCCTCGCATGTTGTATGACACTTCTCTCATGAGGCATTGCATGATGCATGGGTTAGTCCTACGAGGCTAAGGAAGATATGAGGAATGATGCTAGTACCCGGTTGTTGAGGATGAGGAAGAGATACAGATCTAAAATCTTGTGTATGAGGTCAACTACATGTTTAAAGGCATGGATATATGCATTTTTTGAAGGTTACATGTTGGTGATGTTATGGTGCATGCTTGAGGCATATCTTTGGTATCTTTTTGAGACATTGGTACATGCTTGAGGCACATCTCATGTGCATGGTATGAGACATATCTTGGTGCATGTATGAGGTGCATTTATTGGTGATATTAATGCATGCTTGAAGAACTTCTTGATGAGTTTATGGCACATGTTTGAGGTACATGCTTGGATGTTGTGGTAAATTCCTGAGGCATGCCTTGGTGATGTTGGTACATATTGGTACACATATTGATGATATCATGGAACATTGTTATAGAGATCTCTTGGCTATCTTGGTATCCGATTTGGTATATGTCATGGTGATGTTATCGCATGCTTGAGGTACTTCATTGATGAAATATTATGGTACATGGTGTATGGCATGATTGAGACATATCATGAGTGATATCGTATATGGTTGAGGTGTTGGTGTTTTGGTAGCCGCGGGAGGTATTAACCTCCACATGTAACTTATGACTTAGAATAGAATATTTCAGAAGCAAGTGAACCATTAAATAGATGTGTGGAAACCCTAGAAGACAAGTCATCCTAGAAAAATAAATAATATTAAAATATTATATTCCATAAATACAAGTCGGCTCCATAGGAAAAAGATAAATAGAAAATATAATTACCAGAAATTTAGGTCGGCCCAGCCAGAAAATTCATTGCAAAGATTAATATAAATAGAGGATGTTTTAGCTCATTAGTACACCCATTCAGTGTGAAAATATTGTGGAGATCTACAATTGTATTTGCAAGGAGGAATAAAGGTGTATGATCATCTCTTGGTGATATTATTGGTTACATTATTTCTAAGTATGACACAAGTTTGAGAGAGAGAGTAGTGCATCTGCAACTACTGTAGTTGTGTATGGTACTTATTCTTCAAATATGGAGACTCTCTCTCTTTTGTGCTACCCTTGGAGAAGGAGCACTCTATTTGTCTTGAGTTGTTGATGTAGTTAGAAACTAGGGTCTATTTGTTGGTTCTAGAGTAGGCTTGCAAGAATTATTCTAAGTAAAGGTTAGTGTGCTCGGTGGTGGCATATGTGAATTCCTATGGGTGGGTGACAATGATGTGACATTGTCTATGGTTAAACAAACATACCAAAATTTCAACATGGTATCAGAGATGGTTTCTTTTATAACAATATAACTGCTGGAAGGAATGTCCTAGGTTTCCCCCATTTCCAATATCGTTGAGCACTTACTGAACTCACTAAGAAGGTTGCCTAAGTAGGGCGCATCTCTTCCTCAGATCAGATCTGCAAATTTCTGAAGTTGAGATATTAGGGTTTCCTCATAAAAACTCTAAGTTTGTAGTGCCATTTCCTTCATTTCATCTCCTTTGTACCAGTTGCAGTGCCAGTAGCAGAACCAATTGCAGTACCAGTTGCAACGCCAATTGCACTGCTAGTTGCAACACCAATTGCAGTACCAGTTGTAGCACCAGTTGCAGTAAAGGTTATGTGAAACATTGGGACTAATATTTGATTGTTCTAGTGTGCCTTACCCTAGTGCATCTCCATTTACCTTTATATTGCAAGTTGGAGCACCTTAAAGTTTTAGGGTTGGTCATTGCTTATTGCTACTGTTGTATGGTGCCAATGTATGTTGCTAACTATCGGTGTTGTCAGAGGTATGTACTTAGATATGTTTAAAATATATCACTATTTTGAGTGTGATTGTAGGAGAAGGGATATCTATTCCAAGAAAAAATCATAGATCCAAAGGGATATCAGATCCAAAACATTCAGAGGAACAATGCACTCCAGGTTTGATTGTTTTTATATGCCTCTAGATGTTATGGAATTATTGTGACCTTATGAACATCTAGTTGTATTTTGATATATTGAAGTTATGATTATCATACTATCATTTTTTCAAAGTTAAATTTAGAAACTAACTTTAGTGAAAGTATTAGATTGATTAAGGTTGAGACTTTAGAGTTTATTTGCACTATATTCTCTAACTTAGATTTTTTCCTAGAAAGCATATTGTCTTAAGTACAGGGGACAGGTTGAAGATAATACTTTTCTTCTTGAGTGAAGGAAACTCAGAAGAAAATAAAAAACATTCTTTCTTGAAGATAAGACTCCAAGTTCCAGGTTTGATTAAATTAATAAGTTTCAAATTTGCACATATCAAGTTTGATAATTTCTACATTACTATTTGTGACAACAATCCTTGAAAGGTTGTGTTACTGCTAAATACAATTAATACAACAATATATGAGTACTATTGATATAAATGCTTGCAAGATGAACTAACATCTCCTCTGGGATATATTTATTATTATTGTATTTTTATTTTGGTTCTTGTTCCAGGAAGGTCACAAGAAATAACTCTAAGAAGGAGCTACTATGATTATTGTTCTCGTTCTTGTTTTTATTATTATAAGAGTATTATTCTTTTCTATTGTTTTTCTCTTTGTTGTCCTTGTTATGGGAAGGTCATAGGTGATAAATCTGAGGGAAGATATTGTGACAGTTTCAAGAGACAACATATTAGATGGTCTCTAGTTTGAGACATGGAGTAGGTTATCCAGATAAGAAGTTGTATACATGACCATATACATCCATGTACCAAAGAAGAAGAAGACGAAGAAGGGTACTTTTTTGAGATACATAGTATCTCATATGGAGATTGATTGTAAGGAGAAGAAGTCTCCAAAGATGACCGAAAAAATGCCTCTAGTGCATTTGATCAATCATCAGATCACCAAGAAGAGTTAGTAGAGCCAGAAGGGCCTACCCAAAATTGTTACAGTAACCAAGAAGAGACCAACGTGGTCCCATGAAAATTTGCAACATGCAACATTGATGAGCCATATCATGAGGAGCAGATGGCTCCAAAGATTATACAGATTCAAAGGGTCTCAAGCTTCAGAGGGAGAATGGAGACTCAAATACTTTTAGATTCAAATGGAAGAGAGAGACATCTTCCAGAACTCAGAGACATATTCCATGTATTGAGAAGGCTAGATCGAAGCTTCAAAGGCTTCGAGGAGACATGAGATCTTATAGGAATATTCCCTTTCTTCAGTAGAATTTTCTATAGTGACCGAGGAGGAAGCTAATAAGAAGGAATAAGATACATATCTTTTCCTTGGTTTTGATACCAGAAGGAAAGAAAGTGGTGACTTCCACGTTGATCTACAAGATCAAGCATGTTGCAGATAAATAGCCTAGAGATGTACAAATCCTGATTTGTGTCTAGATGATTCTCCTATCAAGAGGGAGAAGACTATGATGAGACACTTGCTCTAGTATATTTCTACCAATTAAAAGGTATGAGATACGTTGACCAAGACTTTGTTAGGTACAAGCTTGGAGTGGTCTAAATGTTTTTTTCTTTAGTATTGAGAAGTGATGTGTTCCCCATTGGAGGGAAGTGATGAGATCCCCAGTAGTGAGTGCTACACCAATGTAGGTTGGTACTCCAACGCAAGCTGGTTTTCTACCCTAGAGTAGGTTGGTACTCCAACGTAGGCTAGTATGCTACCCCAATGTAGATTGGTACTCTAACACAGGCTGGTATGCTACCCCAATGTAGGTTTGTACTCTAACGTAGGCTGGTATGCTACCCCAGCATAGCTTGGTACTCCAACATAGGCTAGTATGCTACCCAAGCATAAGTTGGAACTCCAATGCATGATGGTATGCTACCCCATTGCAGGTTGGTACTCTAACGTAGGTTGGTATGCTACCCCAACACATGTTGGTACTCCAATGCAAGTTAGTATGCTACCCTAGCATAGGTTGGTACTCCAACACAGGCTGGTATGCTACTTCAGAGTAGGTTGGTACTCCAACGCAGACTTGTATGATAACCCAATGCAGTTTGTTATGCTACTCCAAGGAAAGCCAGTGTATTACCCCAACATAGGTTGGTAAGCTACTCCAAGAAAGGATGGTATGCTACTCCAGTCAAAGTGAAAAAATTCCTATGACATATATATCCGTGATTGACAACATGACAATGAATGAGGTGTGAAAAAGTACAAAAGTAGTGATGATGGTTGTGCCAAGAGGAATACCTTCCTCGTTAAGAGGGAGTGTTAAATTTTTGAGTCAAATTCTATGTGAGCTGATGAGTCACTAGTTTTGTATGAGCTAGATGCTGACCTGTTGTGTCAGAAATGATTACCAATTAGAGTGTTGATCAATATCATTAGAGGTTTCTAGCTGGAGGGCCAACCAATAGTGTTGGAGGTGTTTTCTAGCTAGATGGATAATGTGCAACTATGATGGTGATACTTTTTACATGATTTGTTTGATCATATGATAACCTATGTGGCTATGGTGATGTTACCTATAGACTGGTCTGCAAGACCATGTGAGTCTTTCCAATGCCATGCAAGATGGATGGATGTGTTTGAGACCACTACATGAAGAACATCTTAGTTAATACCTCCCTGGCTAAGAGGGAGTGTTCATGTTTTGGTAGTTGCAAGAGGTATTAATATCCACATGTAACCTATGACTTATAATAGAATATTCTAGAAGAAAGTGAACCATTAAACAACTGTGTGGAAACCCTAGAAGACAAGTTGACCTAGCAGAATAAATAATATTAGAATATTGTATTCCAGAAATACAAGTCAACTCCATAGGAAAAAGATAAACATAAAACATAATTACCAGAAAGTCAAGTCGACCAAACCAGAAAATTCATTGGACAGATTGATATAAATAGAGGATGTTTTAGCTCATTTTTACACCCATTCAATGCACAAGTCTTGTGGAGAGCTTCAATTGCAGTTGCAACTACAACTGGAAGGAAGAATAAGGGAACATGGTCATCTCTTGTTGATTTTATTGGTGATATTATTACTAAGTATGACGCATGTTTGAGAGAGAGAGAGAGAGAGTAGTGCAGATGAAACTACAACAATCGTGTATGGTACTTGTTCTGTGAATATGGAGACTCTCTCTCTCTTGTGCACTACCCTTGGAGAAGGAGCGCTCTACTTGTCTTGAGTTGTTGTTGTAGTTAGAAACTAGGGTTTATCTGTTGGTTCTGGAGTAGGATTTCGAGAATTATTCTAATTAAAGGTTAGTGTGATTGGGGGTGGCATATATGAATTCATATGGTTGGGTGACAATGATGTGACATTGTCTATGGTTAAACAAGCATACCAAAATTTCAACATGAGTCACATGGTATGGTACAATTTTTGGTACATGGTTGATGCATGATATCGTACAAGTTTGAGACATGGTTGATGTACATGGTATGTTACAAGTTAAGGTACATGGTTTATGTACATGATATGGTGATGGTTTTGGTATCCATTTGAGTGGATCTGGTTATAGTTTGTTTTTGATGGTATATCACTGACAAAGAGAGTGACATAGACAATGACATGTTGTATGATTGGTTGATCATCAGATATAGGTTGATGTGATAATGACAGTGATAGTAATAATGAAAGTGACAATGTTAGGTTGATTTATTGGTGACAATGGTAGTGAAAGTATCAGTGGTAGTGATAGGTTGAGTCTACACTTATATTTCTGGGAGACACGATGAGGCAAGGAAAGGGGGTCATAGCCTCCTTCTGGTTGGAGCCAGAGAACATAGTGAGTTGGAACTTCCTTTAGGTTGGATCCTATAAATCAGAGGGTTGTAGCCTCTTTTTGGTTGGTTCCAGAGAATTCAGGGAGTTGTAGCTTCCTTAAGGTTGGAGCCTATAAATTAGGGGGTTGGTGCCTCCTTCTAGTTGGTGTTGGAGAATTGGGAAGTTGGTGCTTCCTATAAATGTATTATTGATATATATAAGAAAGTATATTATGGTTTTCTCCCATTTGGGCTACTGCATAAATTCGAGTGTACTGTGTATCCATGGTTGTTTATTATGCACTGATGAATGATATTCTTTATGATGCAATGATATACTGAATGCATAAATGATAAACTATTGAATATTGTTGATAAAGTTGAAGTTTACATATATTGTGATTGAAAGTGGTAAAAAGTGATCATACTGATTTATCCCCACCTCTTAGTATTCCAACAATATAATTGAAGGCTCCCCTAGACCTCCACACTCTAAGATTTGGGATCTCATCTAGCAAGGTGTCTCTCCTCCTAAAATCAATTCTTTTTGTTTGATCATGGTGCAATTTAAGCTCCTAACAACTGAGAATTTGTAGAAAAGAGGAATGGTAGGTCTCTCTAGCTGTTCTTTTGTTTGATCATGGTGCAAGTTAAGCTCCTAACAACTGAAAAATTGTAGAAAAGAGGAACGGTAGGCCCCTCTAGGTGTTCTTTGTGTAAATCTGTTGTTGAAACAATGCATCATCATTTTTTTGAATGCAAATTATGATAACAAATTTCGTTTCAATTGTACCAAAACCTTCATTTCTGACATACTTTTCCCAACAATTGGCAGGACATGTTTCTTTTTTGGAAAAGAAGATATGCTCATAGCTTCATTAAAAAACCTCTTTTGGTGTGTCTATGGAAGGCGGTGCCCAAATTTATTTGTTGGGAAATATGGCTGGAAATAAACAAGGTTATATTCCAAAACAAACTCCTCCCACCTACGAGATTTCACTCATTGTCTTGCACCCTCCTCTCCGAAGTGTTATTTTCCAAATATAGTAAGCCATGTTCACTCTATCATCTTGACAACATCAAACAAGAATAGGTCAACAACATCATCAACCAACGATACTTTCTTGATCCTTCTCCTCCTTATGCTTCTTCTCCCAACTTCCAATGGCATCTTAGACTCTCTGATCAAGAGTTTGCGTTATGGAAATAACAACAATAAAAACCGATCATTTTCTTTGATGGGGATTCAGAAGAAAACCTAGGGGAAACATGTGTGTGTGGGGGGTCATCTAAACCTGAAGGAAAATAGATCATGAAGTATTCATGGGTCCTGAGGTTCAATTCAAACAATCAAGATTTTTTTTTGGATGTGTATATAGGAATGAAATTGTTGAAGGAAGATAAATCCTTGAGTGTCATCATCATCACGGACATGTAATTGATTATAAAATTCTTATGCAAGTTCAATACAAAATCACAACATATCCTTTAAAGAATATATAACATGATTAAAATTGAGGAGAAAAATTATCAATCAGTGGATTATTTTCATGTATTCCGAAGGTAAAATTGAGAAGCTGATATTTTAGACAAGAATGCTAAGCAACTCGATCAAGGTATTCTTAGAATAAATGAGGTTCCTTCTATGCACCATTTGCCATAGTTTAATGATAAAAGTTTTTTCTTTTTGGCTCTGTTAGCACAAAAAGTCACCTTTCAATTGCGTAGAAGGTAAGCCCATCACCCATCAACTTATATGTCACAATGAATAATTTTAAAGAGGTCAAATGGGAGCAGACTCAAGATAATATCATTTTAACTCAGAAAACTGGAACATCATGCACAAGCAGTTGAGGTCTTGATCAAATTTAGTCAGTAAGTTGTAGTAAAGGTGAGTAGGAGGAAGAATTGGTGAGGATAATGTAGAGGTCTTCTATGGACATCAGGTCTTCCGACAGCCTAAGGAGGAAAACTTCGAACACAAGATCCTCTTTGAATTCAATGTTTCAAGAAACTGAAGAACGTTAAAATAGGATTGTAATCAAACATACATCACAATACAGTTAAAACAATCCATGTGAATCCTTCAATCATAAATACTTCAACGCCAGAGGAAAAGAAGATGAAGTAGGAAGCTGACTTAGATTAAACAAGAAGTCTCAAATCAAAATACATAACCAGAGAAACATTACTTCATCAAAAATTTGCAATGCAGGAGACTTGCTCAACCATCTGACCATAAAAAAATATCAAAAATGCCTACATATACTTCTGGAGTGACTACAAACACTAGAGGAGTCATCAAACCACTACATTTAAGGATTTATGTTTGAGTCTTCTTGGCAGACTGTCCATGTAGTCTCCTTTTAGACACGAGCTCTTAGGTCTGAACCTTCTCTGTCGGACTGCGCATGAAACTCTCCATCAGACGCGAGCTCAGATAGTCTGTCACTCCTTTTAGAGTTTTCCATTTATGGGGGGGGACTATGTTTCAACCACCATCCCCAACTTCATTAACTATCTTCATCAGGATTAGGATGGGGCCTGAGTCAACTCGACACCTGGAAAACATGTTGGTCGCACTCTGAACCTCTGCCACTTGGATCTTCGCTGGACGTTTTTCGGGAACATTGACAGACGGACATGGACATTGATTATGGGGAGCTGGATAGATAAAGGGTGCAAGCTCCTAGGCTACAATGAATGATCAACGACTAGGTGGAATGATGCAGTTGGCGGAGCGGTGATTGGGAATGCATGGGCACCAGTACGTGAGAGCTGCGGTGTAAAGGGGAAGGGGTGATGTGGTGAAAGGAGAGGATGTGGAGGCAAATGGGAGTGACAGGTCAAGGGTAAATGATGATAACGATGGAGGGTACATGGAGTGGGAGTGGAAGACAAATGTCAGGAGATAAGAGGGGGGGAGGAATGACAATAGACAGGGACAACTGTGAGGTCGGGAGAGTGGAGGACAGGTGTCGGTAGTTGGCGCAGATGGTATTGGGAGGAAGTAAGGTGGTTAACTCAGAGGGTGGGGTAGGGGATAAGCGATAATGTATAGGGGGGGGGGGTCTGATTTGTTGTTGAGGCGACACGATAGTGGGGGTCCATGCCAGAAAACCACTAGCTTGCCCCCCGTTAACGTCAGAAAGGTGGGGGGGGGTCTGATATTAGATGTGGACCCTAGATCTGAGCGTGCCATGCTCAGTTGCCAATATATGTGTTCTCCCTAGCACAATGCGCCCAACCATCAAATCACCCAAAAACATAGGATAAAAACATAAAGTGGGTTGTGCAAGCACCGCCTTTCCTGTAATATTTTCACCAAGGGGTTATTTCCTAGGGGAAAAACACCCTCCTATAAAAAAATATGTGCTAACATTAGGCTCCATGGGGGATAGAGACCTCCCTGCGAGGATATAAGAACTTCAGTAGTTTTAGTGCCTGATCTTAGGGCTATGGGGTCAGCTATTAGAACAAAACGAAGAATTACATTTACAATGGCCTGAAATAGCCACTCATGGCTCAAGAAAAAAACCGTTTCAGGAAGTGCCCATTTACAGGGCCACCAAAAACTTTAGCATCCTCCAAATTCAGCAACCTATAAGTATTATTTGGAAATATCTCAGAGATTTTGAAGGGCCCAATCCACAAGGCTTCAAATTTACCATGCTTGCCTTTGTCTTGTTTGGGTGCATCCCATTTGAGCACTATATCACCTAGTTGGAAATCCCCTTTTCTTACCTTCCAATCAAAGGCCTACTTAAAATCCCCTTTTCTTACCTTTCGATCAAAGGCCTACTTGATCTTTTGTTGATGGTCACGTGCTTTGTTCAATAACTGTTCCCTAGTCTGTTGCACTTCTACTAGTTGTTGTATTCTTCTGATCATATCATCAGGTTCTACTTGGTAGTCTTGGAATAATTTAGCCACATGCAAGGCAAGATGAGAGGGAAAAATGGCCTCAAATCCATACACAAGTTGAAAAGGAGAGACACCAAGAGACCTTTTTGTTGTCACTCTATGAGCCCACATATAAAATTTGAGCTTTGAATCCCATGCTTTCTTATTGTCCTCTAACATTCTTTTAATGATATTTAGAAGGATCTTGTTAGAGGACTCTGCTAGTCCATTCCCTTGGGGGTAGTAAGGAGTAGAGTGAATCAGTGCAATCCTGAACTGTTCACAAAACTGGATCAATGGTTCTTCCTTGAAAGATGCAGCATTATCAGTGACAATTATGCTTAGACTTGATCAATAAGACAATATCTAATTTCTTTAAGCTTCAAAGCTCTCACCTTGTTTTTCCTCATACCATCAAGAGGCTGGAGCTTTTGCAAAAAAGGCATAATTTCCTTGTACCAAGCACATTCTTCCAATGGAGGAATGACTTGAGAATCTTTATCAGACAACTCATCTTGCTGATTTTCTGAGCAAGTGTTGATAAATTTATTCCCCAAAGCTTTGAAATTAGATTCAGCTAGTAGCCTAGATAAACTTTTTCCTTTAACCAATTTGGTGGGCTTTATTTCCATATCAAATTCAAGGATTTTGGCAATCCACTTGCTCCTTTTTCCGTCTATGTCAAGTTGAATGAGAATCTCCTTCATTGAATATGAAGGGACAAATGCAATGAATTTTGAATGTAAAACATAGACCCTGAAATCCTTGAGGGATTTAACCAAAGAATAGGCCTAATTTTCCATGATATCATATTTCGTCTCTGTATCTCTCAATGCCCTACTGAAGAAGGAAATGGGTTGTTCTAATCCTTCAACATTTTTTTGTAATAAAATAACTGCTATTGTATCAAACGAAGCAAAGGAAAAAATTAGAAAATCCTTGGAGTAGTCAAGGCTGACAAGCACAGGTGCTTCAGTCAATGCACTCTTGATTTGGTTGAAAGAATCTCTGGACTCAGTAGTCCATTTCACTTCATTTCTCTTCCTAAGAATGGCTGTAATGTATTTAACCAATTCAACAAAATTAGAAATAAACCTTCTTAGAAAGTTGATTTTACCCAAGAAAGACTGAACCTCTTTCCTGGATCTGGGAGGCGACAAGGACTGAAGGGCCTCCACTCTATTTAGATCAATCTTCACCCCTTCAGCTGACACAATGTTCCCCAAAAATTTTCCCTCTTGCATGGAATTTTTTGGGATTTAAAGAGAGACCAAATTTTATGAATTTCAAGAAGACCTTTCTCAGATGATAACAATTCTCTTTATCATACCTGGAAAATACTATGATGTCATCTATATATACGACTACAAATCTATCTTTTTCTCCAATGAAGGCAATGCCTATATCTCACTGGAAGGTTTCCCCTACGTTCATCAATCCAAAGGGCATCTTAGCATACATGAATGTACCCCAAGGAGTAGTGAATGTTGTCTTTTCTTTGTCTTCAGGCAAGACAAAGATCTGATTGTAGCCAAAAAAGCCATCAATCATGGACATCCTAGATGCACTTGTCACCCTCTGAAATATGTGCTCCATCTTTGGAAAGGGGTAATTATCCTTCTTAGAGCTTTTGTTCAGGTTCATGAAATTGACACAAAGTCTAATTTCTCCATTTTTTCTCACTGGGACCAGTTGGCCACCCATTTAGAATACCTCAAATAAATGATAATCTTGGCATCCAAAAGCTTTTTAACCTCTTTCTCCATGATAGGTAGCAACATAGGATTTATTTGTCTCAATTTCTACCTAAATGGTTTGGCCTCTTCCTTCAATGGGATCTTATGTTTAATGACACTTGTGTCATATGTTTTGAGAAATTCATAAGTCTAGGAAAACACATTAGCAAATTCTTTTATTAGTTCAACATATTCGGCTCTTTGTTCCCCTGACAAGCTACTTGACAACTTGACAAATTTTGGATCCTTCTCCGTACCAATATTGCACTCAGCTACTTTAGCATCCTTAATTGAAACTTTAACTTTCACTTCCACATCATTTCTATCAAAAAGTATTTCCAAAGGAACTAGTCCCTTTGGAATATGATTACTAGACAAATGGACAATATGATGATTAGAAATTTTGTTCAAGAAAACATGAGCATGAAGATAACTTTTAGAATCACGATCTTGGTCAATATGTAATGCAAAAAACTCACCAACAGTCTCAAGGAATATTTTGATCTCAAGATCATACTCAAACACTTTCCAATGCTTGACATTGTTAGGTACATATGGTTTATATTTCACTTCTACATCATACCTAAGTTTAGGTGGCAAGGGGACTTTGAAATTACTTGCTGAAACAACCAAAGAATCATCCATGGTATTTTCTTCTCTTGGAATAAATGAAATGTTGAAAGCTAAGAAAAAACTGTCAACCGGGTCCCATACTTAATTTCTATAAGTTCTTAGCCTAGGGTGCTTGGCTTGATAAATATTTTTTATCTGATGTACAATTAATTCAGCATCCCCAAACATTCAAATTTCTTTAATCCCCATGTCTTTTGCAGCCCTCAAACCCAAAGCAGGAGCTTCATACTCTGCCACATTGTTGGTAGTTTCAAATTATAACTTATAGGACAAAGATGTAGTCTCTTGATTTGGTGAAACAAAGACCACTCCAACACCAACAACCTCTCTAGAAGAGGCTCCATCAAAGAACATCTTCAAAACAAAGGTGATTGGAGGAAAATATTCACAAAAATTATTGAACTGTTTTCTAATTTCAAGAGGAGGTTCAAGAGCATCAATGAGCTGCAATAAACTGGATCCAAAATCAGTAACAAGTGCAAAAGTGGGATGGTTGGTGGGGTTTGCTTCGTCACTAATAATGTAGGCCAACTGAGCTTCCCTGTACAATCTTCTATGATCCCCACCAAACACAGGAATGGTAGCATATGTGAGGTCCATATGCAAGGTTCCCCCAAGTCTTTTTATCCACGATCTTGACAAGAGCATGCCAAACTTGGGGGGAACATTGACCACTACAATATACATGACCACACTTTTCATGGGCAACTGAAACAAGGTCACAACCAAATCTTTGATGACCCCAAGACACTTCACTTTTCTAGAGTGACGAGTCAAAATAATACAAATCATGGTAATTCTTTGTGATTTCTAATCCAAGTTCATTCATGACAGTTTTGGGCATGAGATTATGAGATGCCCTTGAGTCCATCAAACAATTATGCAACACCTTATCATGTATGTTCAGCGATGTATAGAAGGGAGGGGATGAATCATATCTATCTTATATCAAAGGACCTAACATGACTGTTGGCTTCTCATGTTGAAGATTTACTGAATTAGTGGCATTAGAGGAGGGTTTGGGTTGCAACATTTTGGAAAGATATTGTTTAAATTCTTCATTTTTTATCAACTCCAAAAAGGTACAGGGATCCTAATCTTTTGAATCTCATGCTCAAAGCTAAAAGAGGAAGGAAGATTCAAAATATCTTTTATTTCTGGGACAGGGACTTTGGGGACAAGGATTTTGACCGCCGGTGAGGGCTTTTGTGCTTGCTTATCTTTGTTGTTGTCAGATATATTTTTAGCAGGATTCTTTGCTCTGGTAGGATGATCAGGAATGTCAGGATTTTATTCCTTCTTCTTGGACCCGAGGTTATATTTATTTGGATTGTTTCTAGTCTTTTCCCCCTTACTCAGCTCATTTAGTTGGTTGTCTATGAGGGACTCCTCGTATGAAGATTGGGTTAATTGGGGATATGAGAAGGTGTCTCCAAGACAATAGATTTCAGGGTCAACCTCCTCTTCCTCTCCTTCTTCATCAGTAACAAGGTTATTTTGGAGAGGGGTTTGGATTTTCTGATCATCCCTATCCCTATTTCTTTGATCTCTGGGAAGGGTCTGAGGAGTATTATTTGGTCTTATGAAGCTGCCCCTATTTTCATCATTAGGGGGATTCCTATAGCTTTGTTTTCCTTCTAGTTTCAACCTTTCTACCTTAGTAGAAAGTGACTTTACCATCTTGGTCAATTCATCTACTTGAGGGTGGGAAACAAAGGAACCAGAGGTTGAAGCTTCAAACCTCCCCTTTCCTCTATCTCTATCAGCCTTACTCCTAATTTTTTCAACTGCCAATATATTGGACTCCACTTCCAAGGCCACATATTGCATATGAGCCAAGGAAGTAGCTCTTCTTTCTCTTAATAGGAGGCAAAAATCAGGGTCGAAAGCAATAGCATAAGTAATTTTGGCAAAGGTTTCTGTAGGTTTAATCTCAGTAGGAATCTTATTATACATTTTATTAAACCTCTTTGAAACGTCAGAAAAAAATTCCCCTTTTTCCTTTTTTAGTGATCCAAACTCTGTAATATAGTAAAGGAAATATTTTTTTATCTCGCCAATGTCTTAAGAATGCATCATCTAGGGCTTCAATCCCATCAATAGATCCAGAAGCCAAGGCCCTAAATCATTTTCTAGCCTCTCCATCAAGGCTATGAACAAAAATTCGCATCCATACATCTTCATCCTCAATGAAATAATTGTCTACATAACTATAAAAGGCTGCAAGGTGCTCTTCTATAGTTATGTATCCCTCACTCATGAACTTAGGCAACTTCCTGAGACAACCACCAGCTAGGAGAGCATTTAGAGGCTGAGGTAAAATAAGAGGAGCATATTTAGCAGCCACTATGGCATCCATTCTGCTTCTATGGGGATTAACACCTGCCATTGGGATGTGAACTGGAGGAGAATGAGGAGGAGATGGATTTTGAACAGGGGTGATTGGAATTGTGTTTCTGGGAGAAAGGGGAAACAACTGAGTGTTTGGGGAAAAGGCTACAGGGCTTGAGGGAACAAAGGTTTCCCCTTCTGTAAATGCAACAACTCTAATAGGAGGAGGAGTGGTAAAGACCAGAGTGGGAAAGTCTTTTGAGGTTCTAGGTTTAAACCACAGTACAAATTCAGGGGAAACAGGGGTGTCAAAGCTCTCTCCTTCAAAAATGAGTCTAGGAGGGGAGAAATCAACAGGAAAACTCCCAAAATTTAAATTTCTAGAAACTCCAAAAAATGGTATAACAAGAGAATGAGAAGCATCTACTGGAGTTATTAAAGAAGGATTATGAAAATTACCAGAATCACTAGGTTCAACAGCTGAAGTGCCTTCTCGAGGGGTATTTCCCTTTTTGATAATTTTCTCTGGATTGGCTTTAGGTGTTGCTAGTGGAAGTTGTGGAGTAGACCTCGTGTGTCTACTTTTTGGAGCCACAAATGAAACAATGGAGTTGAAACAGTGGAGTCTCCAGGTGAAAGATGCAATCTTCAATGGTTCTAATATCTGATGCACCTTTAGAATCAGAAGCTCTTTGTTGTTCTATCCCAGGGAAATGTCTTCAATTCGTTCCTTGACAATGACACCAAGAAATGTTATCACTAGAAGTCACCTTACGATTGTGTAGAAGGTAAGCCCAACACCCATCAATTTATATGTCACAATGAATAATTTTAAAGAGGTCAAATGGGCGCAGACTCAAGATAATATCATTTTAACTTAGAAAATTGGACCATCATACACAAGCAGTTGAGGTCTTGATCAACTTTAGTCAGTAAGTTGTAGTAAAGGTGAGTAGGAGGAAGAAATGGTGAGGAGAATGTAGAGGTATGCTATGAACATCAGGTCTTCCAGTAGCCTAAGGAAGAAAACTTCGAACACAAGATCCTCTTTGAATTCAAAGTTTCAAGAAACTTAAGAACGTTTAAACATGACTGTAATAAAATATACATCACAATAAAGTTAAAAATATCCATGTGAATCCTTCAATCATGGATACTTCAGCGTTAGAGGCAAAGAAGATGAAGGAGGAAGCTGACTTAGATTAAACAAGAAGTCTCAAATCAAAATACATGACCAGAGAAACAATACTTCATCAAAAATTTACAATGTGGGAGCCTTGCTCAACCGTACGACCATAAAAAAATATCAAAAATGCCTACATATACTTCTGGAGTGACTACAACCACCAGAGGATTCATCGAACAACTGCATTTAAGGCTTTAAGTTTGAGTCTTCTCGACAAATTGTGTATGCAATCTCCTGTCAGATGCGAGCTATTACGTCTAAACCTTCTTGTTGGCCCTTGACCAAGTTTTGAGGGATCTGGTCAAGCTTTACCTATTTTAGGACTTGGATAGCTTGTTGAAGGAGGAGCACAAGACAAAGCAGAGATCATGGGATCTCAACCCATTTTTGGGTTTTGGGATTATGTGACAAGAATGGGATGTCGGCCCATGGGTTTACCCATGCTTAGGCCCACTTTTGTAACGTATAAATAGATATCTAGGCGATGTAAGAAGAGGCTGCTAGTCAATTGTAAGTGTATGCTAAGTGAAAATGTGGTTTGTAAATGCTTTGTGCATAACTGTGAGAGATTTGCAGACCTAAGTGAAAGTGGTTGTAACAGACTGTGGAAGGCTTTGTGCTACAA
>ML824521.1:54794-95455 GCA_009831015.1 Picea engelmannii | reverse complement strand
AACACGATAGTGGGGGGCCTGTGCCAGAAAACCACTAGCTCAGAACCCCCCGTTAACGGTAGAAAGGTGGGGGGGGGGGTCCAATATTGGATGAGGACCCTATATCTGAGCGTGCCATGCTTAGTTTTTGACATATGCGTGCTCCTTAGCACAAAGTTCCCAACCATCAAATCACCCAAAAAATTAGGATAAAAACATAAAGTGGGTTGCAGAAACACTGCCTTTCCTGCAATATTTTCACCAAGGGGTTATTTCCTAGGGGAAAAACACCCTCCTATCAAAAATATGTGATAACATGCTCCATGGACAAAGAGAAAATTATGTTTCTCTTTAGTAAAAAAATTGGCCTCGAGGGTGATGTGACCTATGAAACATCCCCATTATAATCCCTAGTTTAATTAATGCATAATGTAGAAATGAATGTGGATATGGCCAAGCAATGTAATATGTGAAATGTATTTTCTGATTTTAATAAAAATAATGTAATGAAAATTGTTGGGAGTATTGATATATATGGGGGATGACTAATCCACAAGAGATAGAATTCATAGGGAGTGTCTAAGAGGGACCCAAGGAGGAAATGGTTTATGGGTATTAAGCCTAATCCATATTTCTAAATTTTATTATCGTTTGAGAAAACCATGTATTTTTTGTTTGAGTGTATTGGAGCCCAATCATTGAATACGTATTAGGGCGTTGGTGTAGAAGTCACTTCCATAGTTATTGGAATCATGGGGCTACAATACAATCAATATTGGGAAAACTAAGAATTCAATTGTGTTGGGAAAATAGAGAAAATTTGTTTGGGGATATTAGGTAGTTTTTCACATTTAGTCTTGGCATGAAAAACAAGAAGAGAACAAGGAAAAAGATCACCAAGGATAGGCAAAGAAGGATGGACGAATTTCGGATCATGCTAGAGCATATATGGAGAATTTTGTAGCTAGAAATTGAAGAGTTGGGTTGTCAATATTGAAGAGTGAACACCTTAGTGAGTTAGACTGTACCAACAAGTGTTTCTTGTCGTTTTCCCGGTAGTTTCCCTGACAGTGAGTTCCCTTGAGTTCCTAGTAGATATATTTCTAGTTACTTTTGATAGAGAGACCCTGATAAATGAATGGGACACTCGATAGAATGGGAGTAGTGAACGGGTACATTCCTTGGGTTGGGAAGGTCAAGTGGAAGAGAGTTGGAGGAAATTCAAGATAATTGTAGGAGAATGTGAGTGGGTTGTGGGTTATTTAACTATTAGGGGATTTTGAGAGACACCCTTATTTTGTGGATTCCTAGCCCAAACACAGGGGTATCTTTTTGTTCAGATATAGAAAAAAAGTCTATGGTTGGGTGGAACATCCTTCCCAAGCAGTTGGTTGCACAAACTTCCATTTAAAGATAAGTGTTTATCTATTATCTAAGTTTTCTTATGAGTTTATGACTGTGCATTTTACTCTTTGAACGAGGATGGTTTCATGTGCTATTGTAAATTATTTACTAATTTCATTCATGTGAATTTACAATGTTGTATATGCATTTAATTATGGGCACTAGATTCTAGTTAAATCTATGCTTAATTTGTAGTTGGTAATCTACATGAAATGATTTAGAAAGAAAATTTTTGATTTTATGTCTATTTCACATAGTAATGTTCCTTAGTTAATATGGGGGACATTATAGAATGGCATTAGAGCTCTGGGTTCAAACATTGAGCCTACATGTTCTAGACTTAGCACACATAAGCTAAATTACAGAGTTAAGCTACAAGGATGTTTGCAAATGAATGGTCAAAATTGTTTAAATGATGGGGGGAAATCATGGGAAATTAAGGAATGGAGCCCAAGATTAAAATCCCCATTTTTCACATCAGATTGAACATTGTTGGGCCTTTAATGGGGTGATTTTTTGACATTACAGAGAAACTAGAGTAAAATGGGGAGAAATTGGGCAAAAGCCCCAATTTCTAAAGTGGATTTTTTAAAGAAATTGACACATAAGTTTCAAAATTCCGGTGAAATAGTGTAATTGACATGCACAGGGCCATAATTGACTGTAGAAATCTTAATTTCAAGGATTCCATGGAGGCATATGTAAAAAATTGCAAATTATGTAATTCTCAAAAGAATTGAAATTTGGGTATTTTTTCATACATGACGTTAGTGGTGATGTGGAGGCCAAGTGGTCGTGATGTGGTAGTGGTGATGTGGACTTCCATGGTGGAAGGTCCATGTTGGTGGTCTGTGGCATGGTGGTAGGTCAAATGGTGAGGTTGCAGTCCATAGTGGTCGGGCGACCAATGGGGTGACCGAACTATAAGTGGTTTCATAAAGGTGGTTTCGCATAATCACCACGTGGTTTTCGAGGGATCTCTTGGAGATGTTGAACGAATGGGAGGCTCTCATGTACCATTGAGAAGTAAGTTGCATTGTATCGTGAAGTCTCTCTAACCTCCATAAAACTTCACAATGCGAAATGAACCACATTGATCAATATTCCAACAATCTTAGTCCTTAGATCTAGGAGCTGGAAGGTCCACGGTGGCAGGGTAGCTAGTGCATGGTGGTGGGCCTGAGGTTGATGTGGGTGTTTCATAAGTAAGGTGGTATTGAGTGATACCATAAGTGGTATCACATGGAAGCAAGTTAATTTCATAGAGTTCATTTGGTGATGCGAAGCCAATGGGAAGATGCCACATAGCACGAGAGAAAAACTCTTGCATCGTCGAGGGATGTTAACCCTCGCGCAAGTTGTTGGTGCAAAATCATCGAGGGCCATTGATCATCCTCGAATATCCACCATTGGATCTAGGGGAATGGAATTTGTGCACACCCAAGCAAAAAGGTACAGGATGGGACTCGTCCATCCCCATAGCTAATGAATGTGAGCCATGTGGAAGGATGACATAAGAGGTGGGACCCCTGTCCCATCCATGCTCAAAGAAGGTGTGATGTGGACATTCCAATACAATGGGGCCTGAAGTAAAGTTTAATTTATGAAATAGATGTAAACAATGTGATGAAGGCTTATGGGGCAGGGTCAGGGTGGCCATGAGGGTGACATGGAATCACCTCAAGGTTCCATGTGGAGCAAAATTCCACATCAGTAGCCATGACAACAAGGATTCCACATAGGAAAAAAATGTCCTACAAGGATGCCACATGATGTAGAAGAAATCCGATAAAGACTCTGGCACAAAGCAAGCAACTAGTTTTATAAAAGTGACATCATCCAAATCCAATAGTAGAAGGGATGAGCATGGGAATGACATGTAGTCAAGGATCATGAGTAGGCACAATCGTTCTCTAGGAAAATACACTAGGAGAAATCATGCAAGTTTAGGGCCAGGGAGTATCCCAAGTGTGTCTCCTATGATGAGGCATAGGTGAAGGTTTGAGGGAGACATCTTGCAAGGTGAACTCAGGAAAATCAAGCCACCTACTTTCAATGCTGAGAATATAAAGAAATAATATGTTGAGGCTTTCCTGTTGGAAGTGAATAAATATTTCCAACTGCATGATTACCCCTCCAGGGTAGAAATAAGGATTGCAACCTACAACTTGCAAGGAAAGGAAACCATGTGGTGGGATCAACTTAAGCAAGAAAAACACCTTGATAAGAGGAATATTGGAGGAAGTTCAAAGGATATTTCCAAGAGAAATATTTGTCAAAGCATTACTATGAGAGGGAGATGAAAGATTTCTTTGAACTCAAATTGGGAATCATGAAAAAGGACAAGTATGAGAAGAGGTTCCTTGAGTTGTTGAAGCACACAGACATGTCAAAATAAAAAGGTTTCTAAGTGGGTTACCCTCTTTCTATAGTGAAAATATACAATATGATAACCCCAAAACTTTGGAAGAGACCACAAGGAGAGAAAAACATATTTATGAGTAGAGCAGAGAGATTCCAAAATTCCAAAAGACTTGAAATGAAAAGATGAAGGGTAAGAAAGAGAAAATGAAGAAAGGTTTTAAGACACTCTTTTTCAAGAACAACTCCCAAGAAAATCAACGAGGACAATCAACCCAAAATGAGAAAAAGAAAACATATTAATTTGGGAAAAGGCCAAGACAATTTCCTATACAGTGTTTGAGGATGTGAGGGAAATCACTTATATAGGGACTTCCATCCCAAAGGAGAAAGAATGAGGACTACTCAAAACATTCAATAGGATGAAATATTTGAATATATAGGAGGAAGAATCAAAAGTATTTATGCATCCTTGGACAACAAGCAAGCAAAGTATCAATCCCCCATGATTGAAGCAAAAGGTAAGATTGATAAATAGCCCATAGCCATTTTAATTGATTTTGGAGCTATTCATAGTTACATAAACTCTAACATTTTTGAAAGATTTCACTTGCAAAGGAGTAAGCATAAGAAATCTTGGTTAGTTCAATTACCCACAGGGGATAAGAGAAAGATCAATGAGTTGGTTAAAGATTTTCCAACATACATGAATGGACTCAACACAAAGGTATACATGAACATCATACCATTGGGTTCATATAACTATCTAATTGGCATGGATTGGTTGGAAAAACACCATGATATCCTGGACTTTTATAATAAAACAATAACTTGTCTTGATGAGGATGGAAAACAAGGAAAGATTCAAGGAATCCAAAAATCTATAACTGTTAGAGAGATTTCATCAATGTAGCTAAAAAAGCATTTCAGTAAAGGTGTCAAATTTTTTCATCCCATATGGAAGAGGTATCTAGTGATAAAGTGGAAAGTACTAAAGACTATCCAGTCTTGCGGGATTTTGAAGAATTTTTTTTGGAAATCCCATTTCCAATAAAGAGAGACATTGATTTATTTGTTTACTCAGTGCCCGAAGCTTCCCCAATGTCCAAGACACCTTACAGGATGGGCACACCATAATTGAAATATTTGTAGATGCATCTTGAAGAAATTTTGAAGAAGGGGTATATATGCCCAAGTGTGTCACCTTGGGGATCCCTAGTTCTTTTTGTAAAGAAGAAGGATGGAATACTAAGGTTATGTATTGATTTTAGAAAGATAAATAAGGTCACCATAAAGAACAAATATCCTTTGCCAGAGATTCATGATTTATTTGATCTACCAAAGGGTGCAAGAATCTTTTCAAGGATCGACTTGAGATCATGTTATAATTATCATGCGATGATAAAATAAGTGGATATCAACAATAAAACATTCAGAATAAGGAATGGGAATTATGAATTTACAATAGTTTCATTTGGGCTATCAAATGCCCCAAAATTTTCATGTGTCTGATGAATGGAGTGTTCAGGGAGTACCTAGACACGTTTGTGATTGTTTTTGTAGATGATATTCTCATTTACTCAAGGATAAAAGAAGAGCATGAGAAACATTTGAGGATGGTGCTGCAAGTTTTGAGAGAGCATAAATTGTATTAAAAAATAAGTAAGTGCATAGTTTATCAAAAGAAGATTCACTACTTGGGGCATATTATTTGAGTAGATGGGATAAAAATTGATCCCGAGAAGATAAATGCCATTAGGGGATGGAAAAAAATAAAAAATGTGACAAAGTTTAAATAATTTATGAGTTTTTATTATTATTACATAAGATTCATAAAAGGATTTTCAAAGATTGCAAGCCCAATCAGTTCTTTGCAAAATAAGGGAGTGAAATTTGAATGGACTCGTAAATGTGAAGAAATTTTTCAGCAGTTGAAAGATATTTTGACAAGCATACAAATATTAAAGATTGCAGATCTAGATGAATGTTTTTTAGTGCACACCGATGCATGAAAGGAAGGGCTTGATGGAGTCCTCAGTAAAAAACATCATGTGGTATGCTATTAGTCCCTAAAGGAGCATGTGAGGAATTATTCTACACATGACTTGAAGTTAGAAGAAATTATTCATGCATTAAAATGTGGAGACATTACCTCATGGGTAGAATATTTGAGCTAAGGATAGACCATTGTGTTCTGAAGAATTTATTTGGACAATCGACATTAAATTCTAGACAAACTAGATGAATAGAGTTTCTGAGTGAATATGAATTTGAAATTAGGCATATAAAAGGCAAGGAAAATCATGTAGTTGATGCACTCAGCAAAAGGGATCACAAAGTGCATATTTCAGCCATTAGCATGTTAAAAACATATTTAAAAGGAAAATTTTTAGAGGAAACAAATTCAGCTCAATAATATCTAAAAATAAAAGAGACATTACAACGAGGCAATTTAGAATAGATATTTATGTTGGTTGTGGAGCCTGATTATCTTCCTGATCTAGAGGACTTTATTTTCAGTTGTGTTTATACCCCATGAAGAATTTACACCCTGGAATAATATACACTCCTCCACGTGGGGGAGTGCAGGGGGGGATTTATCCCCCTATGAGGTCCGAGGGGACCATCCCTGCGGCTGGGGGGTTCGGGGGGCAAGTAGGCCCCCGAAGGAAAAAATTCCTTGTAAATCTATATTGTAATTTCATAGTAAATCTAGACCATTCGTTATAAGGTCGCATATTTGAAAGTAGAAGTTATATTAGGGTTTTTTCCCTAGAAGGAAACCCTGTTTTATGAGGGAAATGTATTGTGGCTATGTATCATTACAAATATTGTATTCTAAGAGAGGAGACTGTGAGAAAAAGAAGAGGAAGTTATAATGGGTGTGTTGTAGGTTGTGTCCCTTCATTTGTTGGATAATAATAAAGGAAGGACCTGGCATTTTCTCTGGTGGACGTAGCCCACACTGGGTGAACCACATATATATGTGTCTCTATTGTATTGTGTATCTTCTATGTTTTATTTCGACATTTGTTTTATTGTATTTCTCAGTGATCATGTTTTTTCTAACAATTGGTATCATAGAGAAATGTAACTCATAGGAAAAGAGGGTTCCTATTTTGAGTGGGAGCAATGGCGAAAGATGAAAAGTTTAGGGTCGATAAATTTAATGGCCAAAACTACCAGTTATGGAAGATGCAGATGGAAGTTTATTTATGTCAGAAGGATCTATTCCTACCATTGGGTGGTATAGAAAAGAAGCCAATGTCCATGAAGGATGAAGAATGGGAGGTTTTTGACAGAAAGGCACTGGAATGGTACGACTGAGCTTGGCAACGTCAGTGGATTTCAATACTTCGAAAGAAAATACAACGAAGGAGTTGATGGATGCATTGGCTAAACTATATGAAAAACCCTCTATGTTCAATAAGGTATTTATAATGAAGAGGTGGGTCTGTTGCAGATCATTTAAATGAATTTAATGTGGTTATTAATCAAATAAGTTCTATAAAAGTGGACTCTGATCACAAGCTTGTTGCAGGGTCTAATATGTAGGACATAAATGTACTCAATAAGAAAATAGATAATTCATTTGCGATGAAGTATTTGGGTTCCGCAAAGAAAATCCTTTGTATGAGAATAACAAGAGACATGAAAAATCATAAATTGACATTGTCTTAGGGTGAGTACATAGAGAAGGTGTTGGAGAGGTTTAGAATGCAAAATGAAAAACCAGTTAGTACACCTTTGGTCAACCATTTCAAATTAACTAAGGAAATGTGTCTCAAGACACAAGAGGAGATAGAGTACATGTCTAGGGTCCCTTATTCATCAACAATTTTCATCTTGATGTATGCGATGGTTTGCACAAGACCAGATATTGCACATGTAGTGGAAGTTGTGGGAAGGTATATGAACAATCCATGTAAAGAACATTGGGAGGAAGTAAAGTTGATTCTTAGGTATTTGAGAGGTATTGCTACTCATGCATTATGTTTTGGAGGTTCATAGACTATTCTACAAGGATATGTTGATTCAGATATGGTAGGTCATAAAGATAGTAGGAGGAGCACCATAGGGTAAGTTTTTACTATAGGTGGAACACCGATAATTTGGATTTCAAAACTGAAAAAGGTTGTTGCAATTTCAACAACAGAAGTAGAGTATGTTGCTTCTACATAGGATAGTAAATAAATGATTTGCTTACAGAGGTTTATGGAGGAATTGGGAAAGAATCAGGAGAATAACAGGTTATACTATGACAGTGAGAGTGTCATTTATCTTGCAAAGAACTCAGCCTTCCATTTGAATACTAAGAATATATAGCTTATGTACCATTTCATAGGATCCGTCTTGGAAGATAGACATTTGAAGTTGGAAAATATATAGACTAGCTAGAATCCTGCAGACATGTTAACAAAGGGAGTAACTAGGGAGAAACTGAGTTCCTAGTCAGTTTCAGTTGGTCTTCAAGAATGAAGGTGAAGATGAGAAATTTTCCAGGTCCAAAAAGGATCATAGTCCAGCAAATACATCAATGATGGAGTTGTTGAGATCAGTCTCTAAGTGGGAGATTGTTGGTTGTGGAAGCTGATTATCTTCCTGATTCATAGGCCTTTGTTTCCATCCGTGTTTATACCCCACGAAGACTTTAGACCCCATAATAATGTACACTCCTCGACGCAGGGGAGTGTAGGGGAAAGCGGGTCTTTGGGGGAGAAGCCCCCGAAGGAAAAATTGCCTTGTAAATGTATATTGTAATTTCATAGTAAATCTAGACCATTCATTATAAGGTCACAAATCTGACGGTAGAAGTTATGTTAGGTTTTTGTTTCCTAGAAGAAAACCCTCTTTTATGAGGGAAATTCATTGTGTCGATGTATCATTGTGAATATTGTATTATGAGAGAGGAGACTATGAGGGAAAGAAGAGGAAGTTACAACATATCTTCTTTAGGTTGTATCCCTTCATTTGTTGGATAATAATAAAGGAAGGACTTGGAAATTTCTTTGGTGGACATAGCCCACACTGGGTGAACCACACATATTTGTGTCTGTATTGTATTGTGTATCTTATGTGTTTTATTTCCTCATTTATTTTATTTTATTTCTATGCAATCCTTTTTTTTCTAACAATTTAATTGCTATGAGTTGAAAGAGGATGAAATCCTCATGTACAAAGGAAAAATATATGTGCCAAATTCAGGTGAGTTGAATAAAATAGTGTTGATGGAAATGCACAATGTGACATATCTTGGGAACCCAATATATGAGAAGACAATTGCAGCTATAAGAAGCCAACACTATTGTCCAAGGATGTAGAAGGAAGTGACTAATTACATAGCTAGGTGACTAGAATGTCAAAAAGTGAAGACAAAACATAGACATCTAGCACAGTTGCTACAACCATTTCCCATATCTAAGTGGAAATGGGAAGTGGTTACAATTGATTTAATTACAAAACTTCCCAGAACAATGAAGCAACATGATTCCATCATGATGATGGTGGATAAATTAAAAAAAGTTTCACATTTTATTCCTGTGAAGATTTACATTGTAGAGATTTACATGAAGGAAGTTTTCAGGCTACATGGGGTACCTAAGAAAATTGTTTCAGACTGAGAGAAAAAGTTTACCTCCAATTTTTGGAAAGGGTTGTTCAAAGAATTTGGAATAAATTTAAATCTCAATACAATGTATCACCAAGAATCACATGGGAAAACATAGAGGACCAACAAAATAATTAAATACATGATCATAATGTATGTGATGGACTAGTCATCAAAGTGGGATGACTACATCTAGTTAGTATAGTTTTCTTACAATAATGGGTATCAATCCTCATTAAAAATGACTCCATTTGAAGCTTTGTATGGAAGGAAGTGTAACACACCAATGAGTTTGGATAACCTAGCATATAGAGCAATCATTGAGCTATATTTGTTAAGTGAAATGGAAGAGAAGATGGAAAAGGTCAGGCATAATTTAAAGGTTGCACAGGACAACTAGAAAAGTTATGTAGACAGTAGCAAAGTTTTTAGAGATTTTAAAGTGGGAGAACATGTTTTCCTAAAAGTGAAAGTGAAGAGAAGTTTGATAAGATTGGATTGTTTCCCAAAATTAGCAGCAATATATTATGGGCCATTTGAAATATTAGAAAAGATAGGGTGAGTTACATACATACTAGCATTTATTGCATCCATGAAAGTGCATAATGTTTTAAAAGTATTATTATTAAATAAACATGTGTCTGACCCTAACCACATAATTGATTGCACTATGATCCAAGTGGAAAACGAAGGGTATTTCCAGGTGGAACTAGTACACATCCTGCACTGGAAAGTCAAAGTGATTAGGAAAAAATACAAAGCGACGGTAAAGGTTCAATGGAATTTTTACGGTCCTGAAGATGCAACATGGCAGAATGAAGAAAATATGCAAGAGAAATACCCACAATCTTTTGTCAATTTTGAAGAAGATGGAATTTAAAAATGCGAGACTCTATTTTTAGGTAGCTAGGTTCCAAAACCATATCTTAGAATTATTGTTCACCTGTGTTGATAGCCCTATAAAATAATGGTGTGGGATGATGAACTAAGGGTAGTGAAGGGGGTGTATTCCTTATGTCAGCATGTTGAGAAGAAAGAGAGAATTTTGTTGGAACTATTGTTGGGAGAGTAAACAAATTGCAAAATTTTATACTTATGAATATTATGATGTAAATTTGTATATGCATTTTGGCATCATGTTGTGCATTGAGGATGATGCACAATTATAGGGGAGGTGGAATGTAACATTACCACTATAATCCTCGGTTTAATTAATGCATAATGTAGAAATGAATGGGGCTATGGCCAAGCAATGTAATATGCGAAATGTGTTTTCTGATTTTAATAAAAATAATGTGATGTTAGATGTTGGGAATATGGACAAAGATGGGGGATGAATAATACATAGGAGAGAGAATTCCCAGAGAGTTTCTAAGAGGGAACCAAGGGGGTAATGGTTTATGGATATTAATCCAAACCCATATTTCTAAATTTTATTATCATTTGAGGAAACCATGTATTTTATGTTTGAGTGTATGAGAGCCCAATCATTGAATACTTGTCAGGGGGTGTGTGTAGAAGTCACTAGAATAGTTATTGGAAGCATGGGGTTGTAGTACAATCAACATTGGGTAGAGTGATAAGTCAAATTTCTTGCGAAAATAAAGGAAATTCGTATGGGAGGATATGTAGTTTTTCACATTTACTCTTTGCATGAACAATAAGCAGACAATAAGGAAAAAGAGCACCAGGGCTAGGGAAAGAAGGATGGGAAAATTATGGATCATGTTGGAGCATATATGGTGTGTCTTGGAGCTAGAAATTGAAGAGAGAGAGTGTTTGCTATTGTTTCTCTTGTAGTTTTATTGGAAGCGAGTTCCCTTGAGTTCCCAAGATGGATATTATTGGTTATCTGTTATAGAGATACCTTGATAAACAAATGGGACACCCAATGGATTGAGAGCAGTGCTAGGGTACATTCCTTGGGTTGGGCAGGTCAAGAGGAAGAGAGATGGAGGAAATTTGGGATAGTTGTAGGAGAATATTAGAGGGTTGTGGGTTATCTATCTGTGATGGGATTGTCAGAGGCACCCTTCTTTTGTATATTCCTATCTCCATCCCTAGGGTGAATTTCTAATGAGATCTAGAACAAAAAATCTATGATTAGGTGGAATGTCCTTCCAAAGCATTTGGTTATAGAAACTTCCAATTAAAGATAGGTGTTTATCTATTGTCTAAGTTTTCTTATGAGTTTATGGATGTTAATTTTACTCCATGAAAGAGAATGGTTTTATGTGTTATTGTAAATGGTTTACTAACTGCATTCATTTTCATTTATAATGTTGTAGATGGATTTAATTATGGGCATCCTATTCTAGTTAAATATCTGCTTTATTTGTAGTTAGTAAGCTACAATAAATGATTTAGAAATATTTTTTTTTGTTTTTATGTGTATTCCACATAGCAATGTTCCTCAGTCAAGTTGGGGGATGTTACAACCGCAATCCCTATCGTCATTGATTTCCATCACATAATCTAAGTTAACATAGCATATGGAACATGATTTATATATCCACCTTGTTGGAAGCCATTTTCATTTCTATCTTTTCCTTACAAGCAGCCTACACAAGGGTTTTGAACCCTCAATACTCGTCGCATTTCGTTAAAAAGAAAACGACACTATTATCTTTGCTTTCACATATCTGCTTCTCATTTTCATTTTCACGACTGCAAGCGTGAAAACCTACAGTTGGGATTCATGTTGATGGCATTAGAATGATCTTTTGGATTGTTATGAACCTATTTGTTTATGTGGTCATAACTCTTTTTACCTCCAACTTACCACTGGTTGTACATATATCAGAAAACCAAACCTTCACACACTTTGCATTTGAACATTGTCAATTTGGTTTCGATTTATAAATTCGTTGATGCAATGGTTATATGATATTCTGGTGTCTTTGATCAAATCCTTGGTGCAATGGTTTTATTGAACACATTAATTTTGGGCTCAAATCGTTGGTGCAATGTTAGACATATTGGTTTCTTTTAAATCATGCAAATGACATTGTTTATTTAAACATTCGGATCGATTTTTTGTTATGCATGTCATGGTTTTCAATGATTATTCATTTGGCATGTTGTTTGCAATACTTTTGATATACACTATTGTGATTTAATTGAAACATTTTACCAAGGCATCGTCGATTGTACATGCCAACATGATATTGTTACATGGTTTCAATTTACTCCACCACCCTTGCATGCATAAGCATTAACGCTCTGTCGTGCATTGCAGGCTGCCTTTGTTTGTTTTGGGAAAACCTGCGGGAAAATGGTTCTGTGTTTACCATGTCAAACCCCCTCACCGATTACCCTGTTGACCGTGTGCTATATGCTAATGGATCCTGTAGTGCAAATCAAACCTAACGGAATCCAAACGTTGTTGTTATTTGATAACGCCCGAGAGGACCTGGAGAGGAATGGCTGGTTAGTTTTCATTGAAAAATTTGAGGGTTTCAACCTCGCAGTTGCTCAGCAATTTTCCCTCACATTCGATGGATGCAGGGCCAAAGTTGGGGACATCCAACTCGAATTGAACGACGAATTCCTCATCTTAGCCATTGGTCTACCAGCCAAAGGGAAAAAATGGTTTAAGAATTCGAAGGTTGATGAAGTTCCATGGTCGCTCATGTTTACCTCAAGGAAAATCAACAGTTGCCACAAAGGTATGCCAGTTACAACCCTTAAGTCTAGGTGGCATGATTTGTTGGTCATTATTAAGAAATTCATTACATGCGAGGGTAGATACGGTTTAGTTTTCCTATACCACCTCCGACTGCTTATGAGTTTCATAGATTTTCCTTTGAATATGCCACATTTCCTCCTTCGGAGTTTGTATAAAATGGATAAATGATACAAGAGGGAGAAAGCTGACTCCAGCCTCTTCCACCACTGTTTAATTAAAATTGTTATAGTCCATCATTTGAGGTTGAGTGGCATTTGTTGGGAAGCTTTTGTGTTGAGAAATGGCTTTGCTAGTCCTGAAATTGGACAAGTAGACAAAACTGTGGTCACAAAAACCCTTGTTGGGCCTGTCATGGCCCCTCCTACACTCTTACTCATTGTTGAACCCTCGACCTACCCGAACAATGACCTACCCAACACCCTGCGTGAATCATGCCTAAAATACAGTGCTAAGTCTGTCAAGAGGACTGCGAAGAAAAAGGGTAAGGGTTATAATAATGATGTCAATGGAAAGGGTAAGAAGGTTGCACGCTGGGTATCAAGGTGTGCTCATAATAAACCTAAACAAAACACATATCAGAAACCAATTGTATTGAGTGAAGATTCTGATTCTGAAATCGAACGATTTCTAACCAAGGACTATCCATACTCACACAACCTTTGTTCTGTCAAGCCCTATGACTACGTGTCGAACCTCCCGCCGTGCCTTAGAGATGACCCCAACTTCCTCAGGATCAATCTTGACAGTGGAACCCCTGGTAATTTAAGAGATTACTCACCTTTGATTACACGGCCTGATCAACCACAGTGCAATGAATGCAAGTCGTGGCTCGACCGATATTATACAGATGTGCCTCTGCTCCAATCCCAAATCAAGTCATTAGAGGCTCAGGTAAATTTGTCAACCAAAGAAAATGACAGACTGCAAGCTAATGATAAAAGGAAGAAGACCACCGGCTCAGTCGTTTTCAAAAATGTAGAGGCGACCACTGTCATTGTTAATTAGAAAATGGATTGAACGGATCAAATCCCTGAAACCAAGGTACGGTATTTCAAGAATAATTTCAAAATGATTTTGTTTGCTTTGAATTAGTATGAAGAATTTGCTTGATAAATCACATATATTTCTGTTATGATTGAATTGATACAATATGATTCTGTTTGTAAATAATAACTAGCTACAGAACCATGAGATTCTGTAGCTAGTCATAAAATTTGAGTTTTTGTTGATTTTACAACTAAACACAATATGAAATCATGTATTTTTGTGCATCTATAGGTACACACAAATTTCAAAAGAAATTGGATCGATAGTGGCATCTTTGAACATGTTTTTTTTACACAGTTTTGGATTAGGTTGTTAGTCCTAGATAGAAATAGGAATTTGGGAGATTGTTCCCATACTTTTTGCAAACAGTTTTGACAATTTCCACAAGGAATGTTTTCATCCTGTGGCCTTTATATACCTATTATTTTTTGTAAACAAACCATCGCTGCTTGGAGGCATAGACTATGGATTGATGATTCTGACTGGAATGAAAGTGGATGTTTGTACGTCTTTAGCTTTCAATATATCATACTTTTATTTCAAGTTTTGTTCATTTCAATTTGTAATCAAATTATTGACTACTTTAGATATCAAAATTTGTTATAGATTGATGTGATGTGATTTAAATTGTGTCCATATTTGATGTCTCTCATTTTACATACAACAATTATCTTGTTTTAATTTAATGAACATAAGGTTAATCTTCTTTGTTAAATGAGCAGTTATGTACAAATCTTTGCAGTGGGATTTATCTTAGTGCGATTATTTGTAAACTATAAAATTGTTGTTGCTGCATCCTTTACCTATTCTGTCAATAGCATTTAGAAGCGTTGTTGCTTCGTGTTTACGTGAAGTATTGGAGAATCTGGTGTGGGTTTCCCCCATTAAATAGCGAAATCAAGTACTGTGCACATGACAAATAGGAAACGCTATTACAGGTCAGTCTGTTAGTGCTATTTAATTTGTTTAGTGAATATATAAATTTCTTATAATCTGAACACTTTTCACTGTTTATTTCTATAGTTTAGATTTACAGTTAGGATTGTTATTTTATTGCTTAGCTTAGATAACTATCATTTTATTTCTTTTAGTTAGAAAACTGTATATATATATATTAGATTTGTATATAGTTTGCAGAAGTTGTTTTTCACTTAGATTAGTTTCTTTAGCTTAGTTTTACTTTCGTTTTCCTAGGACTTAGATCGGCTAACGGAGCCGCTAAACCCGTCAGAGTAGATTAATCCAAACGGCTTGGGTTTTTTAGACAACCCCGGACCGGATCCACCCCTCCAGTTGACGAGCGGTCAATTTCGCCCGTCAACAAATGGCGCTAGAAGGAGGGCCTAAAAATTATTAATGGCACGAGGCGATCGTAAGACTCCTTCACCACCCAAGCACTCACATATAGTGAAAAGAAGTCAGTCAAACAACAACATCGTCCCTCAAACAACAACCACATCAGACGATGATCTAAAGATCACAGTTGAACCAGTAACCCCAAATCCTACAGGTGGTGACATACAAGAGATTGTCCGCCAATATCTCATAAGAACACATAGTGCCTTCGCCCGTTTAAGGCAACCAAATCGACCTTTGGACCAGCCATTAGATTTATCTGATATCAGAGAACAACTTGGAGGCACTAATCTCACCTTACACCCCACAGATCCAATCCTCACTCCTGCAGCAGGAGGATCTGGTATACCACCCTCACCACCTCCATCATCCCCTTCTTCTTCTAGAGAAGAATCCTCTGATGAAGGTAGTTACTCATCCCAGCCTTCGACACCGCCCACACCAATGGCCAATCAGAAGAATCCTGCCAGACCCTGGCTCTATCAAGATGCAGTAGCCGTACCCGGGCCTCATCATCCCTTGCCCAAACATCCGGAGAAGTGGCTCCCCAAGTTTGACCTGGACTCTAAATAGATCGTTGAAGATCATATCAAAAAGTTCATGTTAGCCATTAGACTCCGTAATATCAAGAACGAAGATGTATTCTGTAGATTATTCCCCTATACTTTCAAGGGCAATGCCTCTACCTGGTATTTTTCCCAGCAGCCCCATACCATCGTGTCATGGGAGAAGTTCGAATCCTGCTTTCTTGAGAAGTTTGGAGACGATAAGTCCCCATAAGTTTTAGTCATGGAGCTTTCTAGTTTAAGAATGAACCCCAAAGAGAAAATCAAAGACTTTAACCAAATATTCTTAACACTAAAGAACCAGATCCCTACGGATTCAATGCCTGCTGAGAATCTTATCATAGCATATTATACAAAAGCCTTACATCAAAGTATAGCCATTTGGGTAAAGAGATCCAAGAAAGCCACGTTGTTAGAAGCCTTTGAAGAGGCCAGTCAGATTGAGAAAGACATCCTCATCTTGAAAGACACTACTAGTAACGAAATAGAGACTAGTCCATCTTCCAAAAAGAAAATCGAAATCCTCCCTAGACCCGCCCAAAATAAAACACAACCTGAAAGATCAGATTTAGAAAACTTAACAAAAGTCGTTCAAAAACTGTCAAATCAAGTTATAGATTTGAAAAGGAGGGTCGAAGAAGCTTCTTCAAGAAAAGGGCCTTACAAACCCCCATTTAGGAAGCCTTTTCCTACCAACCGACCTAATTCGAATACCGAAGGCCTAAATCTAGAAAGCTTGCAATTCGCTATTCAAATGATTCTAGAAGCCCAGGATAACTTGATGCCTCCTGAGATTCCTGAGGAAGTAGTTGAACTAGAGATAGTTGAAGAAGATGAATCTTCTCTGAACATCTTTGGACACTTCTCAGATAGCATTTTTCAAGCTAATTTCGAGACGATACATCCCTACAATACTAGGAGTAAGACAGAAAACAAACCCTCTTCTGAAAACACTATGACTTTACCCCCAAAACAGTCTAAATCAGCTGAGACTAAATAGAGTCATGTAAACCCAAACTTAGATTATGATTTAGTTGCATATCCAAAAAAATTAAGGGCTAACATTTCTGTTTATGAATTATTAAAATTTTCGTTTCTGCTACAAAAAATGTTACAAAATATCGCAGAGAATAGCAAAAACGGTAATCCAAGCAGTAACAAAGTTTCTCAGAATAACCCAAAAGTCCCTCAGAATGCCTCTACTAAGAACAATTATGATCCTCATGAGAAGAGAGACCTTCATGTAAATAATGTAACAAATGTAGATAAATTAGCTTTAGAGGCTGGGAGTAAAAATCCACAAGATTCCACCATTAGTACTCGCAGAAATGTACCTCCTTTTTTGTTAACTTTTGAAATCTTTAATAGGAACGTCCAAAATTGTATGGTAGACTCAGGAACATCATCCAATGTAATGCCATGTTCTGTGTTTCAGAAGATTAATGATGAAGTTGAACCATCCACCTTAAAGATCATCCAACTTGATCGAACTAGTGTTAAGGTTATAGGCAAATTAAGGAATGTGCTTATAAGATTATCATCTAACCCCAAATGTCATCAAGTGATTGATATTATTGTTGTGGATATTCCAGAAGTTTATGGTTTGTTTTTAAGCAGAGACTGGTTAGAGAAGCTACACGTCTATTTCGCGACAGATTGGTCTCACTTGTGGCTGCCCGAGAATGGAAAGCCCAAAAAAATCAAGGTAAATCGTGAACGTTACCTAAAGTTCACAGTGACAGATTTAAATGATCCCAACAAACCATTTACACCTTCTGCTGATTCACCCAAAATACAAGGGATGGATGTAATGTCCCCCACCTCTTAGAGAGGTGATGAGGAGACTCAGTGGCCTGGGCACCCCCACTAGGTCATAGTCTCACACTAAAGGGAGGAAAGTCAAGAAGTTAAAAGTTATATTTTTAAGTTGACTTAAGACAGGAAAAGGATAAAGGAGTAAAAGATAACTCAACAGAATAATAGAAGATTAACCCTGGGAGTTAACCTAACCCAACAGATAATTAGAAGGAAAAGTATAAGTAAGAGGCTGGGGTGCACCTATTATTCATTCTGGTTTTGGATTAGCATTTTCTATTGCTCTTCAGAATTCAGTTTGGGGGTTTTGTTGTACAAACCCTTGTGAGAAACTCAGTGGTGAAATATCAACTCACCTTGTTCCACAGCTTGGTCTCGAGGATGAAAGACTCCTCCACACCATTCTAGTCTCAGGGCCAACTTTTCGAGGGAGGTTCGATCCAGCTTATCATGAGGGCCTGGGGCCATTCCGACAGTTGGGTTTTGTTTGTAGGGGAAAGACCATCATTTTGAGGGATTTTCTGGAGGGTTATCATCATTATACATTTTTCTGCAGATTGGGACATCGTGGAGCCATAGGGGACTACCTGTGATTCAGTAAAACTCAGATCTAGGGATATTTGCTTGAGATCTGAGCCCGAAACTTCTCCCACGAGATTCTCATAGCCCGATCTATATTCTTGGAGAGTTTCAGAGCATTTGGAGGCCTCCTTCATTAGGGCCAAACCAGCTAGTGTTTCAGTCATCCAGTGGGGCACACCATTCAGTGGAGAATTCAGATCTATGGAGTTTGAGAGTGGATTTGGGAATTTGGACATCTGGGTTTTCCTTACAGTTGCTCGATCTATCATTTGGCATATTTCTTGGGACGATTGGACACTTTTGGTAGTAGGGAAGAATTATTCAGGGCTTCAGCATTCTAGCAGGACATGGCACTTTCCATCTTGGAGGTTGAGCATTAGTATGGCTCAGATCTGCTTGATTTAGTCTTCATTGTATATCCAGCCTTTGGAGGCTTATTTTGTATTGTCAGGATCATTTTGTAGCATATCATATCTATTGCTTGTACGATCATCTGAGGTTTATGCCAGATCAACCATATATTGTATTGATCTTACATTGCTCATAATAAAAAGGTCAGATCTTTGCTTGTGCTTCTACATCTTGAATATATTGTGATCTCCATGTGTTGATGAATCTTGTATGCACTTAATAAATCAATAAATTAGTAGTAGTTAGTGATTCCAAGAAATAATTTGGCTTGGGATCATTACAATGGATACCTTTTTCAGCAATTTCATGGTCGAGACTTCAGCTATCACTAACCTGGAGCAGCAGTCCAAGATTGTGGCATATATGATGCCAACATTTTCTACACAATGGTCTCATGCACCCGATAAAACTCAAATATGGTCTCTTTACTTTGACGGGTCAAAGTCCAAGGAAGGAGCTGGTGCGGGCTGCGTTATTATTGATCCAGCGGGTAACAAAACCTTGATTGCATGTAGATTAGAGTTTGAATGTACAAACAACACAACAGAATATGAAGCTTTATTGCAAGGCCTCAGAAAGGCATTAGACATGAACATTCAAAATTTGACTGTCTTTGGTGATTCAGAAATCGTGGTTAGACAGGTAAGAGATTCTATCCACTGTTTGTCTCCGCATCTTAAAAGCTACCAATCCGAGTTATGGAATTTAATGAATAAGTTTTCTACTTTCAACATAAATTATATTCCTAGATTGAATAATTCGGAAGCCGATTTATTAGCTAACGTAGCTTCGAAACTCTTTCCTGTAGAAGGCTTGTCCCCGAATTCATTCTCTGTTGACCTATTGTTTAGGCCATCCGTTCCCGACAACATCACGAATTGGAGAGTCTTCGATGAAGATCAACAAATTATTAGTTTCCTGCATATGGAAGAAGATTTCCAAGGCGCAACGATCGACGAATGCACTCATGACGACAATCTTCGCGATTTCATGGTAATACCAGATCCAAGATCTCCTGAATCTTCATCGGACATGGTAAATTCTATCCCTAAATCTGTAGGTAGATTAGAAAAATTTTATGATCTTCAAGACAAATTCAAAAAATCGGTCAATTGTAAAACAAATAGTTCCTCTTTATCGTATGAAAAAGTAAACTTGGGAACTAATGACAATCCACAGTGCATTAATTTAGGGGTGGGGTGTTCTGAATAAGAGAAAACGGTGTTTATTAAATTGTTTAAGGAATTCAAAGATGTCTTTTCATGGACGTATGACGACCTAAAGACTTTTGATCCTAACATCATACAACACGTCATTCCTATGAAACCCCAAACCTTGTCGTTTCAACAAAAGTTAAGAAAAATGCACCCTAAACTTGAATCGACTGTCAAAAAAGAATTAAATAAACTCCTGAATGCTAAGATAATTTTCCCACTTAGGCACACGTAATGGGTCTCTAATCTGGTCTCGGTCCGGAAGAAGAGTGGTGAAATCCGACTATGCGTCACTTTCCGAAACCTTAATCGAGCATCTGATAAAGACAACTACCCTATCCCACCCATGGAACAGATCCTTCAACAGGTATCTAGTTCTGAAAGATTATCCTTATTGGATGGTTTTTCAGGGTACAACCAAGTCCTGATTTCTCCTCCAGACCAACTTAAAACTACCTTCCGCACTCCATGGGGCACCTACGCTTATAGGAAAATGCCCTTTGGACTCATTAATGTTGGTGCCACTTTACAGAGAGCGATGGACATTGCTTTATGAGGCTTAATCAATCCATCTATCATAGTTTACCTAGATGATGTTACTGTATTCTCGAAAAACAAAACTGATCATCTAGCTCATTTGAGAGCTGTTTTACAATGATGTCATAAGTACGACATTTCCTTGAATCCTAAAAAATCTATCTTTGCAGTAGAACAAGGTAAGCTCTTAGGATTTATTATGTCAAGCAAAGGGATGATTATCAACCCTAAAAGGACTCAATTCATATGAAAACTCCCCCCTCCCTCGTCCAAAAAGTCTTTGCAGTATTTCTTAGGCCAGATAAACTTTGTCAGGAGATTCGTCCCCAGTTTTTCAGAAATGGTGAGACCTTTACAGAATTTAATAAAAAAGGATGCACAATATCATTGGGGACCCTTAGAAAACCAAGATTTTAATTCTATAAAAAAGGCCATAATAGACGCCCCTTCTCTCATGAGCCCCGAATTTTCGCAAGACTTCATGCTCTACACATTTGCTTCTGACCGCTCCTACGCTGATGTCCTAACTAAAAAAAACACTAAAAACAAAGAAGTCCCAATTGCCTTTATGAGATCTGCTTTCAAAGGCACAGAACTTAATTACCCAGCGATAGATCAGTAAGCCTATGTTGTTTTTAAAGAAGTAAAGCACTTCTGATCTTATCTTTTGAAATCTAGGATGAAAATTATTGTCCCTTACCTAGCCGTCAGAAATCTGTTAGTGCAGAAAGAACTAGGCGAAAAGAGTTCACCTCCTTACAAGAGTATGACATAGAAATCACCCCAGCACAAACAGTGAGAGGCCAAGGGCTATGCAAGTTAGTTGTTGACTCAACGGTAGGACAATAAGAAGAAAACGACGTGTCAAACCCAGGACAACACAATCAAAATTCAATATGTTGTGCACAAAACTTTGTCAGTCCCTGGTATGACGATATAAAATTCTGTCTTGAACATGGGTCAACCCCCCGTCACCTGGATCCCACTAAAATAAGAGCGCTAAGATTAAAATCTGCCTCCTTTCAGTTGATTAATTGATGTAGGCGAGAGCACACCTCTACTCACCCTCTCTCAGGATTGATCTAAATTCTTCATGTGAGCCGAATTAGCTCTTTTGATTCCCTGCTAGAATCCCTGATGAAAACCCGATCCACATGTCCTTTCTTCACCCGCACGGCCTTCTGCACATGATCACGATCTTTCCCTGATCTTAATTTTAGGCTTCAGGGTTTTGTGTTCCCCGTCGTTAAGAGTTCTTTACCTCTTGAATCCCCGATCACCGATGAGCTCTCTTCCAGCCTTAGCCCCTCCTGGCTATGCCCTCTGGTCCATATGAAAAATCTCCATAAGACCACAGCCTTATATCCTCCTATCAGGGTTTTGGGTTTTAAAATATCGATGAGCTCTTTTTCCCGCTAGCCCTCCAGGCTAAGCTCATGGTCCACGTGACCGCTATCTCACAAGACCTCAGCCTTGTGTCCTCATCGGGGTTTCGGACTTTCCAATGCCAAAATGCAATAGTCCTCAGGCTTCATGATCCCTCGAATCCCGACGCGCCCTTTACGCGTTAGCCCTCTTGGCTAGGCTCCTAGCCAATATGACCACTATCCCCATGACCTCATTCTTATATTCTCGTCGGGGTTTCGAGCTTTTCAATGCCAAAATGCAATTTCTCACGAGATTCCCGATTCTCCAAATCCCGACACTCCACTATGCTGACAGCTGGCCCACACAATGGTGCTTACCACTTCTCTGATATGTTGACAATTGGCTCCCACTCATTGGGGTTCCGGACTTCACGATTCCAAAATGTATAAACACCTTGTCACCAGGATCCCCGATATCTCGATGACCCAAACGCCGATCAACAACTTCCTGTCGGGACTTTCCCCAATGGCACCGATTTCTGCCACGCGTCCTCCTCTGATGGACGGCCCTGATTTCTCTAAGATTTCAAGACTTTTGATGTCCCAACTCTTTCGACCTCAGGAACTCTGATTTCCTGATGGCGAATATCCCTACTCTCTTCAGATTTATGACGCCTGTCTCCCCAAACGGACATCTCATATTATTCTGGGTAATTCCCTATGGAAATTATCGATCTCATGTTCACGGGAATGTCGATTTCCCGACTCCCAATGCCTTGATCTCCGTCACGTGTCTCCACTAACAGACGGTCCAGATCTTCCTGGTGTTTTGAGACTTGGAGTGTCTCGACTTTATTGTCCTTGTGACTCCCGATTTCACGAACGTCGATATCCCGATGACTCCAAGATTTTACCTTTGCCTATGAGAGTTAAACTCCCACACAACTCCTAACAGATCCGATGGCTTTTGGGTATTTTCACCCAGATCCGACGGTCCAAATCTCTTCTTTTGCGCACACTCCAAAGACTAAACTCCGGGCATCTTCTCCCGATCCAACAACTAACGATATTTCTGAATGAGATCCAATGGCTATCGATCTCCCCCTCTGTGTGCTTCTCCTGGGCTCCTCCTGGACGTAGAAACCAATGGTCCAGATCTCTTTCCTCCGTCGATCCGATGGTTGCTGTGCTCTCCTGAGCTTACTGCGCTTCGTCCTAGACTTGGAAGAATTCTCAAGTTCTCAAAGGCCTCAACCTTTGTTCTCTTTTTCCTCTGTGATATCCATGACCTTGAGCTTCGCTTGCATTCTCCACGATGTTGTTCCTCCTAAGATTTTCTTCAAATCTTTAAAGATTTGACCTCTACCTCCTATAGAGTCTTCGCGCATACACCCCCTTGTCTCTCATGAGCTTCTCAAACACTCAGACCCCTAAGGAATTTTATCTTTCTTCCCTTCTCCTACAGATGGAGAATGTGAAATTTCATTTGGGCTATATCCTACTCAAGCAACCTGATTGTTGAGTCTTTCAGGGTATTCAACAACCCTGTGAAGATCCCTCAATGGACTCTTCTTCAGAATACAGAACTCAAAGAGTTCTCTTCTCTCCTCTGTGTCTGTCTACACACTTACTCGACGCCCTCCTGGCGGAGTATCTTCTCCATAGAACGTTCAGTTGTTCTGTCTCCTTTCTCCTATGCCTTTATTTACCTGCTCAATTCCCACCTGGCAGAGCATCACAGAATCCACAGTGATTCTGTTTCTTCTTCCTGAACTCACAACAGAGTTCTATCTCTATGCACTCCTTGCACCTGCTCAATGCCCACCTAGCAGAGCTTCATAGAACTCCTCAGAGCTTCTGTTTGAACTCACAACAGAGTTCCTCCAACTGCACCTTGTGCCTGTGCTCAATTCCCACATAGCAGAGATTTACTGAACTCACAGTTAAGTTCTGTCTGCAACTGTGTCTCTCATACATAGCCTTGCCTCCAAGGTATTTAGAAACTTTGAGGTCTTCTCCTGAGTTTTTGACTCCAGTTCTTGTGTCACAACACATCTTTGTCTGACTCTGCAGAGTTCATAAGTGCATCCTCTGTGCACGGCTCTTAGAACCCGTAGCATTCTGTCACACCCTCCTGGCATGAAGCCTAAAAGACCTTCACCTGAAATCAAACACACTCCTGCAAATGCACAACTACAGTATACATCTACAACATAAAAGAACACTCAAAGACATCCACATAACACAGAATTCATGCAGGAAAAACTGCTTCTGTTTATATTAAAAATGGAAAATGCTTGTTTGTACAAGGGTGTTCTCCAGCTCTCTCTGGCTCTCCTCTTACAACCATTACCACTACTTCCTTTTTCAAAATGAGATACCAGATCTCTTTTACCTGAGGGGGCTCTTCGAGCACTTCCCTCCAACCTACCTACCCTATTCAATTGAATTGAATGGGATGTCTAGTCCAAAATCCGGATCTATATCTCAGCCATACACACATTAATGGTCAATCTTATCTACAGTCTACATGAAGGCACGACTCTATGGCTCACTAGCCTAGACATTAAATTACATTCAATTACAAATTAAAAGATGAGGGTTGCGCCTCTCTTCATATTGAATGCAGGCACTCGACGTGGCTGTCTGGATGGATGGCTAACATGGAGAGATGCTCCTGCATCAAACTCCTCAGCTGCAAAATCATGAGCTCCTACTCATGAGCTTCCCCTCTCAGCTGTTGGAAATCCTCTTGGATCCCAAATAAATATTTGAAGCTTCTTATTTGCTCCATTTTGCTGTTGCTGCTGCTGCTTCCTCCCTTCTGCTCAGCTGCTCCTCGCTAGCAGTCTCTTCTGACCTCAACATCATCCTTCTAATCTCTTCGATCGTTGCATCCAGCTGCTCCAATGGTTGTTCCTATTTTTGCAGTCTCCTCAGCTGCAAAAATTTTCTGCAATTGGGTATATCATCATGATCTCCCATGCCATCCTCTTCATCTTCATCTCTTGCCTCAAGTTGCCACTCTGCTATAGACTTCTGCTCTGCAGTCTCTTCCTGACTGACTTTATGTTCAGTCACCTTCTCTGACAGCTCAAATTCTGTCAGTTCTCTTGCTGGTCCTGGGTTGTTTAGCCAATCCTCCAACATCTCTAGCTCCATCTCCCATGGAGTGGTAAATCTGCCTACTCGCTCTTTGGCTTCCTTTTCTGCTAGCTTCAGTGCTACAGATTCTTTCTTTTCAACTCCCTGGCCAAAATCATTGATCCATTACCCCGAATGCTCATTCTCTTCATCTTCTTCTATTTGTGCTTGGGCAGTTTCAAACACCTTCTCCAATTCCTCCTTGACAGTCTTAGCCGACTGTTCTTCTATTGTCGCTGCTCTCTCTGCAACACATAATTCTGCCTCCTCTCGGGAAAATGGTAGGAATACTCCAATTCCTCCAATAATCATAATATTATCCTGATCTTCCTCCTCGGTCAGCTGCACATGCTGATCCAAGCTCACCTCTGAATTTATGAGACCCTCAGACAGTCTCATCTACTCGGTCAGCTCTTCTGGATGATCAAAACTCATCGGCTCATCCCTTCCCACCTACCAATATGGGATGTCTCTACTACCCTCCTGGCAGTCCATGGAATCAACTAATTCCATCTCTGTTTCCTTTCCCACCTGGCAAACTGGAAACCTTCCGCTGCCCTCCTAGCAGTCTTCAAGATCCCGTAACGATCTCATTTCATTGCCCACCTAGAAAAATGGAATTTCTTCTCTGCCCTCCTGGTAGTTCTTGATATCCTCAGCTAATCCCAATTCATTCTCTTCATCAATATCATCGAGACCTCTCCTAGTCTCTGGTTCACAGACATAAATCATCTTTAACTCTGTGGCCTTGAGGTTTTCAGCATACCTCAACCATATTTTTAACAGCCTTCACTGTCTTATGACCATCAACTCCTTGACTGGCCATTTCACTTTCGGTTTCTTCATGGGCCACTCATATACCCATCTCGGCTTCTTATCCCGCCGCGGCTTCAATTCGAGCTCATTTATCCTCGCGTCCAGCTGCATCTTCAACGCAATCTTTTCTATCTCCGCTCTAATATCAACGATCCCTTCATCCATTTCTTTATCCATTTCTGCAAGCTTTTTTGCCTTGATTTTCTTCCCAGCATGCCTATGGCCTTCAGTAACCATGGTGCTATCTCTATCTACTTTCCTAGCAAACCTGCTGTTGTCACTCCGCACTAAGATTTCTACCAGCTTCATCCTACTACAGTCTCCCTGACTGTCTTCTTGATTACTGCCTACCTACAAACAATCCTTATAGAGTCTCCAGCGCTCTGTCCTCTTTTACCTTCTCGCTTCACCTGAAATCTACAGATGAAATCCCTCTCTGATACCACTTAACGTGTATCAAAGTGATCCTTACCTTTTCTTGCTTCTTCCTCCCTCTGCTTGAAATATACAAGCAAGATTCAAGCTCTGATACCACTTGACGCAGGCAAGAGAAAATCATGACCCACCACTTCCGTCGCACTCAGTCGCTCTCAGGATTGTTCTCATTCACTCATTCATGAGACAAATTATCTCTTCTGATTCCTTACTGGAATCCCTGATTAAAATCTGATCCACAAGTCCTTTCTTCACCCGCACGACCTTCTGCACATGACCGCAATCTTTCCCTGATCTTAATTTCAGGCTTCGGGGTTTCGTGTTCCCCATCGTCAAGAGTTCTTTACCTCTTGAATCCCTGATCACCGATGAGCTCTCTTCTAGCCTTAGCCCCTCCTCGCTATGCCCTCTGGTATATATGACCGCTCTCCATAAGACCACAGCCTTATATCCTCCTATCGGGGTTTTGGGTTTAAAAATCCCGATGAGCTCTTTTTCCCACTAGCCCTCCAAGCTAAGCTCATGGAACACATGACCTCTATCTCACAAGACCTTAGCCTTGTGTCCTCATTGGGGTTTTGGACTTTCCAATGCCAAAATGCAATAGTCCTCAGGCTTCACGATCCCTCGAATCCCGATGCGCCCTTTACGCGTTAGCCCTCCTGGATAGGCTCCTAGCCAATATGACCACTATCCCCATGACCTCAGTCTTATATTCCCGTCGGGGTTTCGAGCTTTTCAATGCCAAAATGCAATTGCTCACAGGATTCCTGATTCTCCAAATCCCGACTCTCCGCTATGCTGACAGCTGGCCCACACAATGGTGCTTCCCACTTCTCTGATATGCTGACAGCTGGCTCCCACTCATCGGGGTTCCAGACTTCACGATTCCAAAATGTATAAACACCTTGTCACCAGGATCCCCGATATCCCGATGACCCAAATGTCGATCAACAACTTCCTGTCGGGACTTTCCCCGATGGCACCGATTTCTGCCACGCATCCTCCTCTGATGGACGGTCCCGATTTCTCTGGGATTTCGAGAATTTTGATGTCCCAACTCTTTCGACCTCAGGAACTCCGATTTCTCGATTCTGAATATCCCTACTCTCTTCGGATTTCTGACGCCTGTCTCCCCAAATGGACGGCTCAGATTATTCTGGGTAATTCCCTATGGAAATTCCCAATCTCATGTTCACAGGAATGTCGATTTCCCGACTCCCGACGCCTTGATCTCCATCACGTGTCTCCACTAATGGATGATCTAGATCTTCCCTGCGTTTCGAGACTTGGAGTGTCTCGACTTTCTTTTCCTCGTGACTCCCAATTTCACGAACGTCGATATCCCGATGACTCCGGGATTTTACCTCTGCCTATGAGAGTTCAACTCCCACGTAACTCCTGACAGATCTAATGGCTATCGGGTATTTGGACCCAGATCTGACGGTCCAGATCTATTCTTCTGTACACACTCCAGAGACTAAACTCCGGGCATATTCTCCCGATCCAATGACTAACGGGATTTCTGAATGAGATCCAATGACTATCAATCTCCCCTCTGTGCGCTTCTCCTGGGCTCCTCCTGGATGTAGAAACCAACGGTCCATATCTCTTTCCTCCGCCGATCTGACGGCTGTTGTGCTCTCCTGAGCTTCCTATGCTTCGTCCTAGACTTGGAAGAATTCTCAATTTCTCAAAGGCCTCAACCTTTGTGCTCTTTTTCCTTTGCGAGCTCCACGACCTTGAGCTTCACTTACATTCTCCACGACGTCGTTCCTGCTGAGATTTTCTTCAAATCTTTGAAGATTTGACCTCTACCTCCTGTAGATTCTTCGCGCATACACCCCGATGTCTCTCCTGAGCTTCTCAAACACTCAGACCCCTAAGGGATTTTATCTTTCTTCCCTTCTCCTACAGATGGAGAATGTGAAATTCCCTCTGGGTTATCTCCTGCTCAAGCAACCTGATTGCTGAGTCTTTCAGGGTATTCATCAACCCTGTGAAGATCCCTTAGTGGAATATTCTTCAGAATACATAAATCAAAGAGTTCTCTTCTCTCCTCTGTGTCTGTATTCAGACTTACTCGATGCCCTCCTGGTGAAGTATCTTCTCCACAAAACGTTCAACAGTTCTGTCTCCTTTCTTTTGTGCCTCTATGCACTTGCTCAATGCCCACCTGGCAGAACATCACATAATCCACGGTGATTTTGTTTCTTCTTCCTTAACTCACAACATAGTTCTATCTCTGTGCACTCCTTGCACCTGCTCAATGCCCATCTGGCAGAGCTTCACAAAACTCCTCAGAGATTCTGTCTGAACTCACAACAGAGTTCCTCCAACTGCACCTTGTGCCTATGCTCAATGCCCACATAACAGAGCTTTACAGAACTCAAAGCTAAGTTCTATCTGCAACTGTGTCTCTCATACACAGCCTTGCCTCCAAGGTATTTAGAAACCTTGAGGTCTTCTCCTGAGTTGTTGACTCTAGTTCTTGTGCCGCAACACGTCTTTGTTTGACTCCGCAGAGTTCAGAAGTGCATCCTCTGTGCACGACTCTTAGAACCCGCAACGTTCTGTCACACCCTCCTGGTGTGAATCCTCAAATACCTTCACCTAAAATCAAACACACTCCTACAAATGCACAACTACAACATACATCTAGAACATAAAAGAACACTCACAGACATCCACATAACATATAATTCATGCAGGAAAAACTGCTTCTGTTTATATTAAAAATGGCAAATGCCTGTTTGTACAAGGGTGTTCTCGAGCTCTCTTTGGCTCTCCTCTTACAACCATTACTACTACTTCCTTTTTCAAAATGAGATACCAGATCTATTTTACCTGAGGGGGCTCTTAGAGCGCTTCCCTCCAACCTACCTACCCTATTCAATTGCATTGAATGGGATGTCTAGTCCGAAATCTGGATCTAGATCTCAGCCATACAAACATTAATGGCCGATCTTATCTACAGCCTGCACGAAGGCATGACTCTATGGCTCACCAGCCTAGACATTAAATTACATTCAATTACAAATTAAAAGATGAGGGCTATGCCTCTCTTCATCTTGAATGCACGCGCTCGACGTGGCTGGCTGGCTGACGTGGAGAGATGCTCCTGCATCATTAATGGTATTCTATTTTGTCAAAATTTTGATGGAGTACTAATGCGCTGTCTTGAGAAAGATGAAGTAGAAAAGGTCTTATTAGAATTGCATGCAGGAGAAGCTGGCGAGCATTTTGGTGGGGATACCATTGCCCATAAAGTATTAAGAGCAGGTTATTACTGGCCTACACTTTTTAGAGATGCTCATGCCTTGTGTCGCAAGTGTATTATCTGTCAAAAACAATCTGGGCGGATACAAAAACCAACCTTCCCTTTGCAGCCTGTTTTAGTAGACTCCCATTTTCAGTAGTGGGGTCTTGATATTATAGGTCCAATCAATCCACCATCCTCACAGTAACATAAGTTTATCATAACAACCATAGATTACTTCACCAGGTGGTCTGAAGTTGCCCCATTAAGCGCTGTAAATACCAGTCAGGTAATTTCCTTTTTAAATTCGAATATTATTACTCGTTTTGGTATCCTTGACTGTTTAGTATTCGATAATGCTTCTTATTTTTCATCTCTTGAGATGAGTGAGTTCGCTCTAGAAAAAGGAATTAAATTGAAATATTCTTCCAGTTATTACCCTCAGGGAAATGGATTGGCATAATCAACTAATAAGAATTTGATTAAAATCATCAAGAGAACATTATCTGAAAATCACAAAAATTGGCATAATGCACTGTTAAACGCAATCTAGGCTGATAGAGTAACTCCGAAAACTACTGTGGGTAACTCTCCCTTCTTTCTCATCTATGGCCGAGAAGCAATTCTTCCACCACATATTCTTCTTCCCTCACTGCAGATATCACAGAAAATACAAGAAGAGAATTGGCCCCCTTTGGAGAATTGAATTAACGCGTTAATAAAACTAGAAGAGGTAAGGGCTCAAGCAAAACGGAAGTTGGATCAACATCAACTAGTGGTTAAAAGCTGGTTTGATTCCAACTCTGCCTATGATAGGAACTTTGAAGTAGGTGACCTTGTCTTAAAATGGGACAAACCACATGAGGGAAAGGGAGAGCATACGAAGTTTCAGAACTTATGGCTAGGACCGTTTTTAATTGTTGAGAAATTGGGTCCCAGCTCTTTCAGATTACAAAGTCTAGAGGGACAGCCATACACCTATCCAGTGAATGGCCAATCTCTAAAAAGGTATTTCGCTTAAGGACAACCCTATGTACACTTTGTAAAAAAAATTCCTTTGTTTTTTTTTCATTTTCTTTTTCTGTTTTGGTTTTGATTTCTCCCTTACGCTTATCAGTTTTTTATTTTGAAATACACATACCTGCATTATGAACTGTTCATACAAAGAAAATAGAAAAAATTCTCTTCTGAAATGACTGCTAAAAGTTTGTCTAAACATCAATTATGATATGCTTATGATATTTACATCCATGTTAAAGAAAGTCTGTTGTTTGAAAGAAGTTTATTGATTTCAATCTGTAATTGAAGCCTGTCACGATCATCCATTTTCTTCTTACGATGTCCCTGTTCCTTAAGGGAATAACTCGGAAGATGTCTCCCTGCCTTCAAAGGTTGGTTTGTTAATAAACTATCTCTAGATATTAAAAAAGGGATAGTTTAAAAATCTATCTCAAGGTCTGTAAAAATATGTCCAAAATATCATAATTTTCAGCATCACCCCGCTCAATTATATATCTCTTAAAAAAACCAAATAAATCACTAAAAGAGCTATGGGAAGTGCTTGTAAACCCGCCGAGATACTGAACAGGTCTGCTGGCAGTGGGTAAATGCATGCATGATGCCAAGATAACTTTGCCGGGGTACTGAATAGGCCCGCTGGCAGCGAAGCAATGTCGGGTATATGAAAATTTGTAAATATGGAATATCTTGACCTTAAAATTCCCTTTATTCTCATCTGGAACTTCCTGGCAGGATACGAATATCAGAGTGGGTTAAATGGAAACCCTGTCGAGGCTATGGATGCCTGCTGGTAGTAGTGGCTCTGTCAATAGTATTGGAGATTTTATCCTTAATATCGTGACTCGTTTTTATTAAGACTGTTATCAGTTTTCATCTTTTAAAATAACGAGCTGAAATTTTTATGATTGATGACGATGTTTAAACAATTTTCTGGTTGTTTTTGAGTTAAGATTATTCTCATTATCTTAATCTGGACTTGTTCATTTGGCAGAGATAACTGCTTCTACTGGTGTCTCTCCATTGTTGGCAGCCAATTTCATTTCTATCTTTTCCTTACAAGCTGCCTACAGAAGGGTTTTGAACCCTCAATACTCGTCGCATTTCGTTAAAAATAAAATGAAACTATTATCTTTTCTTTCGCATATCTTAATCTCATTTTCATTTTCACAACTGCAAGCACAAAAACCTACAGTTGGGATTCATTTTGATGGCATTAGAATGATCTTTTGGATTGTTATGAACCTATTTTTTTATGTGGTCATAACTCTTTTTACCTCCAACTTACCACTGGTCGTACATATACCAAAACACCAAACCTTCACACACTTTTCATTTGAACATTGTCAATTTGGCTTCGATTTATAAATTCGTTCATGCAATGGTTATATGATATTCTGGTGTCTTTGATCAAATCCTTGGTGCAATGGTTTTATTGAACACATTAATTTTGGGCTGAAATCGTTGGTGCAATGTTAGACATATTGGTTTCTTTTAAATCATGCAAATGACATTGTTTATTTAAAAATTTGGATCAATTTTTGGTTATGCATGTCATGGTTTTCAATGATCATTCATTTGGCATGTTGTTTGCAATACTTTTGATATACACTATTGTGATTTGATTGAAACATTTTACCAAGGCGTCGTTGATTGTACATGCCAACATGATATTGTTACATGGTTTCAATTTACTCAACCACCCTCGCACGCATAAGCATTAATGCTCTGTCATGCATTGTGGGCTGCCTTTGTTTGTTTTGGGAAAACCTACGGGAAAATGGTTCTGTGTTTACCCTATCAAACCCCCTCACCGATTACCCTGTTGACCGTGTGCTATTTGCTAATGGCTCCTGTAGTGTGAATCAAACCTAATGGAATCCAAACGTTGTTGTTATTTGATAACTCCCGAGAGGACCTGGAGAGGAATGGCTGGTTAGTTTTCATTGAAAAATTCGAGGGTTTCAACCTCGCAGACGCTCAACAATTTGCCCTCACATTTGATGGATGCAGGGCCAAAGTTGGGGACATCCAACTCGAATTGAACGAGGAATTCCTTATCTCAGCCACTGGTCTGCCAGCCAAATGGAAAAAATGGTTTAAGAATTTGAAGGTTGATGAAGTGCCATGGCCGCTCCTGTTTACCTCAAGGAAAATCAACAGTTGTGACAAAGGTATGCCAGTTACAACCCTTAAGTCTAGGTGGCATGATTTGTTGGCCATCATTAAGCAATTCATTACATGCAAGGGTAGATACGATTTAGTTTTCCTATACCACCTCCGATTGCTTATGAGTTTCATAGATTTTCCTTTGAATATGCCACATTTCCTCCTTCGGAGTTTGTATAAAATGGATAAACGATACAAGAGGGAGAAAGCTGACTCCAACCTCTTGCACCACTATTTAATTAAAATTGTTATAGTCCATCATTTGAGGTTGAGTGGCAACTGTTGGGAATCTTTCTTGTTGAGAAATGGCTTTGCCAGTCCTGAAATTGGACAAGTAGACAAAACCGTGGTCACAGAAACCCTTGTCGGGCCTGTCGTGCCCCCTCCTACACTCTTACCCGTTGTTGAACACTCGACCTACCTGAACGATGACCTACTCAACACCCTGCCTGACTCATGCCTAAAAGAAAGTGCTAAGTCTGTCAAGAGGACTGCGAAGAAAAAGGGTAAGGGTAATAATAATGATGTCAATGGCAAGGGTAAGAAGGCTGCGCACTGGGTATCAAGGTGTGCTCGCAATAAACCTAAAAAAAACACAGATCAGAAACCAATTGTATTGAGTGAAGATTCTGATTCTAAAATCAAACGATTTCTAACCAAGGAGTATCCATAGTCACACGACCTTTATTCTGTCAAGCCCTATGACTACGTGTCGAACCTCCCGCTGTGCCTTAGAGATGACCCCAACTTCCCTGAGATCAAGCTTGACAGTGGAACCCCTGGTAATTTAAGAGATTCCTCACCTGTGATTACACGGCCTGATCAACCACAGTGAAATGAATGCAAGTTGTGGCTTGACCGATATTATACAGATGTCCATCTGCTCCAATCCCAAATCAAATCATTAGAGGCTCAAGTAAATGTGTTAACCAAACAAAATGATAGACTGCAATCTAATGATAAAAGGTAGAAGACCACGGGCTCTATCGTTTTCAAAAATGTAGAGGTGGCCACTGCCATTGTTAATTCGAAAATAGCTTGAACGGATCGAATCCCTGAGACCAAGGTACGGTATTTCAAGAATGATTTCAAAATGATTTTGTTTACTTTGAATTAGTATGAAGAATTTGCTTGATAAATCACATATATTTCTGTTATGATTGAATTGATACAATACGATTATGTTTGTAAATAATAACTAGCTACAGAACCATGAGATTCTGTAGCTAGTCATAAAATTTGAGTTTTTGTTGATTTTACAACTAAACACAATCTGAAATCGTGTATTTTTGTGCATCTACAGGTACACACGAATTTCAAAAGCAATTGGATCGATAGTGGCATCTTTGAACATGTTTGTTTTTACAGAGTTTTGGATTAGGTTGTTAGTCCTAGATAGAAATAAGAATTTGGGAGATTGTTCCCATATTTTTTGCAAACAGTTTTGATAATTTCCACAAGGAATGTTTTTATCCTGTGGCCTTTATATACCTATTATTTTTTGTAAACAAACCATCGTTGCTTGGAGGCAGAGACTATGGATTGATGATTCAGACTGGAATGAAAGTGGATGTTTGTACGGCTTTAGCTTTCAATATATCATACTTTTATTTCAAGTTTTGTTCATTTCAATTTGTAATCAAATTATTGACTACTTTAGATATCAAAATTTGTTACAGATTGATGTGATGTGATTTAAATTGTGTCCATATTTGATGTCTCTCATTTTACATACAACAATTATCTTGTTTTAATTTAATGAACATAAGGTTAATCTTCTTTGTTAAATGAGCAGTTATGTACAAATCTTTGCAGTGGGATTGATCTTAGTGCGATTATTTGTAAACTATAAAATTGTTGTTGTTGCATCCTTTACCTGTTCTATCATTAGCATTCAGAAGCATTGTTGCTTCGTGTTTACGCAAAGTATTGGAGAATCTGGTGCGGGTTTCCCCCATCAAACAGCAAAATCGAGTACCGTGCACAGGACAAATAGGAAACACTATTACAGGTCATTCTTTTAGTGCTATTTAATTAGTTTAGTGAATATATAAATTTCTTAGAATCTGAACACTTTTCACTGTTCATTTCTATAGTTTAGATTTACAGTTAGGATTGTTATTTTATTGCTTAGCTTAGATAGCTGTCATTTTATTTCTTTTTCATAAAATTTATAAAAATCAAAAAATAATAGCTTCGCTGTCATAAGACAATTCATATATGATTTTGCAGATTTCGATCAAAATTTGTATTTTGTAAATACTGTATATATAATGGAGATTTAATTATATTGATAACTGAACATTTAATAAGTAGAATTATTGTTTTATAATTTTAGTTAGCAAACTGTATATATATATATATTAGATTTGTATATAGTTTGCAGAAGTTGTTTTTCACTTAGATTAGTTTCTTTAGCTTAGTTTTTCTTTCATTTTCCTAGGACTAAAATCGGCTAACGGAGCCGCTAAACCCGTCGGAGTGGATTAATCCAAACGGATTGGGTTATTTAGACAACCCCGGACCGGATCCACCCCTCTAGTTGATGAGCGGTCAATTTCGCTCGTCAAAACACCTCGAGTAATTTTCCTCACTGAACATATGTTAACCCTCCTCTGCACGTAAAAAATTAAAGGTCTACAAGATGGTTCATAGAAATCATTTGGAATATTTTCTTTGCTTGACGTCAGTTCAAGTGGTTTTGTCCCCTTTAGATCTCCTCCTTTCTTGATTCACACTCTATCTAGAACATGGCCTCCGACTCCATATTTTCATAATATTCTTTTATCATCATTTTCATTCATGGTTGTTCAACTCTCAGCATGTGCTACCTTGGTTTCTATGCCTTAGATATTTAATTTTGATGAAGGAAAAGGAATGGATCCATTTTGGAATTGTCTTAGAAATATCCCTCTCCTCCATATCGTTAGTGTAATGTCCCCAAGGTCGAGCCCTTTATAAACCTGATGTATGAAACGAATTGTACATATGTGTTATAGGCTGGTGAGACGAGTTCCTATAAGCTGTAGGATTATGTGTTTGTTAGGCCAGGGAGCCTAAGTGTTGAAGGCCAGGAGCCTGCTGTTGTACTTGTATGTATGCAGAATATTTAATAAAATATAAACACCGCCAGGTGCAGACCGACCATGATGAATGAGTGAAGGGGGACTGAGCGTCCACAGAGTGGGAAAGGAACTAGGGGCTGGAAGGTGGGAAAGGGGATGAGTGATGATCCTAGGGGGCTTAGGCCTGGAATAATATTTTAATATTATTTCCAAAAAGATCCATGTGCATATTATTTTATCCTAAGTTCCTGGCAAGGGAGGGAACGTGCAAAGGGGATGCACGTTGTGGAACGCATGCAGTTCCAAGGGTGACAAGTGTCAGCCCAGGTGCATGCAAATAAAAGAGATGAAGTAAGTTGTGAGGGGGGGTTCTCATCCATTCGATCCATCTGTCCTGAGGGGGATCAAGGGAAGCCAGTCTGCAAGAGACCCTCGCGTAATCCTGATACAGAAAAGAAAGTCGGTGTTGTCCTAAAGAATCCGTGTACAACCCCGTCCAATGAGCATGGAGTCTATGTCTGACTCTGAGAAATCCCGTGTGCGCATTCCCTAAACAGGAAGCCTGTGTTGGACTCGAGTGGAAGGATCCTTGTTTGTTGAGAAAAAGATGAGTTAGCCTGTGTGTAGAACCTTGTTCCGAAATCAACACCGTGAGATCATCCTGTGTCTGTTGAAATGATTTGGGGAAGCCTGTGTCTGTTTTTCCCATGGGTTGTTGTGGTCACGCAGTACTAGACTGTGTGAGGCTTGTTGGCCTGTGAGGGGCTCCTCCAGGTGAGAGAGTGTGCAGAGGGAGAAGAGAACTCCTGGAAGGGACCCTGTAGCTGTCATAGAGCCTGGAGACTTCCGGTCCGGTCTGTTCCTGTAACCCAAGGTAAGGGAGAATGGCAGCCGAAGGACTGTCTAGGTGACAAAGAAGGTGCACTCTCCCAGGGTGGAATAGGCATGTGGGGAAAGAGGGTCTATGGGCAGTGAGCGTGGGAGATTCCTGGGAGAGATTTCTTCCTGGTGGTTGTGTATGTGCTATCTTCCCTGTAACCTTAGCCTAGCCTAGGATTCCTTGTCTTGGGGTGGAGCTCGGTCCCAGCTTGGGGGTGACCTACTGTTGAGTTGATGAACAGTGTGGTCTAAGGTTGGGAGGTTCGTGGAAGGCCTGCACTTGGTTGGTGATTTCTACAGCTATTAAAAGATAAGTATATTGAATTATGCTTTAATCATGTTGAGCATGACTGCGTTGTTTATGTATCATGTTTTCCATTGTGTAAATGAATTATTGATGAATGCTATGGATTGTTTAATTATAGCAGTACCCATATATTTTACTCTGAGTTTTAAGTGTGTTTAATGGTGTTAAATGCATTTGCTTATAAAACCCAGTATGAATTCTGTAAATTCCATGTACAGAACGGTAACTGAGAGGTTTGGAAACATGGGTAGTGAAAGGATACACTACAAATTGGTATCAGAGCTAAGGTTTTGACACTGAGCCTAGATGGGCCAATGGAGTAGTCTTTGGACTGAGAATGCAAGGGGAAATTGAGTCGAGAGGACCAATTTCAGACCCTGGTTTGCTTCGAAGCATCAAGGAGATACTTGACGATTTTTTAAGCTCAGGAGGTTTAGCGGTGCTGTGAAACCGTAGCTGGTATGGTCTATGGCCACGGGAAGACAGGTCTTTACATCAATGGTGTTAGAACCGTAGGATCTATTCGGGAGGGAAGGAGAACCCTTGTAACCGTCAGATCTGGAGAATGTGCACAAGGTTTAAAGACTTTGGATATTGCACAGGGGATTGGAAAATCGCGATACGCGAAATCCCGATTTGGTTAAGAACGGTCTGAGCCATTAGCTCTCAGTCGGAAAACTCGACAATCGTTTGATTCGTCGGGAGATGACTAAAGGTTAAATATTAGTATTTAGGGGCGAAAGCTTCGAATTAGCGAGAGAGAATCTGAGCCATCAGATCTCGGTCGGAAAACCCGATAGCCGTAGGATCATTCGGGAGATGTCCGAGGGTTAAACCTTCGAGACTAGGGGTGAAAGTTCTGAAATAGATCCAGACCGTCCGAAAAACGGAGGACATGTGTCGTGAAATTTTCCATTCCGAAAAATTGGAAATCGCGAAATCGGAGTCACGAAGGAGGTCGGGAATTTTCATGGAAAAAGTCTCGAAGTCCCGAGATTGAATCAGGATCGTTCATTCATTGTGGATGTGTGGCAGTAATCCAGGCAATCGGGGAAAGTCTCGATAGACGAGTCATCCATCAGAAATCGGGATTCGGGAAATCAGGAATCGCGGAGAGAAGGAGTCCATGCGTTGTGAAACTCTGAACCCCAAAACCCTGATGAGCGGTTTGATTACGGTCACAGGGTAGAGGTCACATGGACCTCGACATAGCCGAGGGGGCTAAGGCAAAGGTGCATCGGCAAATCGGGGATCGAGAGTTCGTGAGGACAGGAACTCATGTCGTCGGGGATCACGAAACCCCAATACTCGAAACCTCAATTGGGAACTATGCCACATGGACACATGGAGTTGTACCACGTGCCAAGGGGTTTGAGTGTTCGTGAGAAGCTCAGGCGAGATAGCGCTGTGGGTGCGCAAAGACTCTGTAGGAGCGCAAACATCGAAATACTTTGAAAATTCAAGAGTAAGAACTCAGGAGAAGTCAATGTTTTTATACGCGTGGTGAAGCTCAAGGTTCGGGAGCTCATTAGAGAAGGAAGCCAATACTGAGGCCTTGGATAAATCAAATTTCTTCCAAGTGCAAGAAGAAGCACAGAAACTCAGGAGAGTACAGTCGTCGTTAGATCGGGAGAAATTGCGCAGAGTTTAAGCCTCTGAAGAAGCACAGAGAAGGAGAACAAATCTGAGCCATTGGATCTGAGAAGAAACCCCGACAGTCGTCGGATCTATAGGAAGCCGCATGGAGGTTAAGCCTTCGTTAAGGAGGAGAGAAGTCCCAACAGTGACGTAAGCATTGTGGGACCACCAGAGTCAGAGTGGAGGACATGTGTCCGTCATCCAGGAAGATTCGGGAACTCTGTGAGCAAGAGATCAGGAAATCCGTAGAGAAAATCCCAATACAATCAGATTCGTCCATCTGTGGGACAGGTGGCAACCATCGAGAGCCATCGGCGGTTGGCCCCATCGGGAAATCAGGAATCCCGGGGACATGATGTTTAGGCACTTTGAAATCGCGATCCGCGAAACCCCAATGAGTGGGGGCCAGCTGTCACCGCAACAGAGAAGAAGGACAGAGGCGTAGTGGAGGCCAGCTGTCAGCGATCTGGAGCGCATCGGGGATCGGCATATCATGGGTTCCAAGTGCATATGCACATTGACATTGGAAACCCCGTAGCCCCGACGGAATAAGGTAGTGGTCATGGGTACTGGTCACGTGGACCAGTAGCTGAGATAGAAGGGAAAGCGCATGGAGGAGTGCATCGGGGATCGGAGAATCATGAGTCTCGGGGACTTGTGCATCGTGACAATGAAAATGTCAAAACTTCGATGGAGAGTATGACTGAGGTCATATGGTAGCGGTCACGTGGACCAGGGCCTAGCCAGGAGGGCTAGCGTACAAAGAACGCATCGGGTTTTTTTTTTAAGTTCGAAATCTCGACAAGGAGGTAAGGCCACAGACACTGAGGCAGTGGTCATATGGTGGAATCTTAGCCCGGAGGGCTAGTGCATAGGAGCTGAGAGCTCATCGGAAATTGGGAGTTGGAGAGTACAGTGACTCTCGACAACAGGAATAGTGAAACCCCGATGACCGGAGATTAAGTCAGGGGGAGGACATGGTCTAGGTGTTGAAGGTCGTGAAGGTTAACAGGACCCGTGGATCGGGCATTTGACAGGGATTCCACTCCGGAATCTAAAGAGCTAATTTTGGCTCAACAGAGGGAATTTGATCGATCTGTGAGTGGGTGCTAGAAGAGGTAGCTCGCGCCTGTGTCAAGTGGTAGAGGCCATTCGAGAATGGCCAGTGCCAAGAAATGTGGCGGAAGTAAGATATTTTAGGGGTCTGATAGGCTATTATAGGAGGTTCATAGCCAGATTCTCAAGGATAGCGCATGCTATCACTTCCTTGCAAAGGAAGGAGAAGAAGTTTAAGTGGATTGATGAATGTGAGAGCAGCTTCCAGCAACTGAAGCAACTGCTCACTAGTGCTCCAATCCTAAAGATTGTTGATCCAAGTAAGGATTACGTAGTGTGCACGGATGCGTGTAAGGAAGGGCTGGGAGGAGTTCTCAACCAAGAGGGATCTGTAATTTGTTATGAATCCCGAAAGATGAAAGAGCATGAAAAGAATTATGCCACTCATGATTTAGAGCTGGCAACAACTGTCCATGCATTGAGGAAATGGAGACATTACCTCATGGGCAAGAAATTTGAATTAAGAACAGACCACAACGGTCTGAAGTATTTATTTGATCAGCCAACTTTAAATGGCAGGGAAATTAGATGGATGGAATTTTTGTGCGAATATGACCTTGATATCAGGCATATCAAAGGGAAAGACAATAAAGTGGCTGATGCACTCAGCAAAAAAGTGCATGAATTACATGCTACAACCATTAGCATGTACAGAACTGAGTTGAAAGATAGAATTGTGGAGGCTACAAGTGTTGATTTGAAGTACAAAAGACTTGTAGCAAAGCTACAACAGCATGCGAAACCACAAACCAAGGAAAGTTACACCTTGGGAACTGATAGTTTACTTCTGTATAAAAACAGAGTGTATGTACCTAATGACCGAGAATTGAAGCTGGAAATTCTAAAAGAAATGCATAATGTGACTTATGCTGGTCATCATG
>ML824521.1:36364-51755 GCA_009831015.1 Picea engelmannii | reverse complement strand
TCTCTCTCTCTCTCTCTCTCTCTCTCTCTCTCTCTCTCTCTCTCTCTCTCAGATTCCCTAGGCTTACTTGGTCTTCTTGGAGTATATTGTAGCATCTTAAAAGTCTAAAGTTAGGATTTATCTCTTCGGGGTTTGAGGTCAAGGTTTTTTCATTTGTGACAAAACCCTAGGGTATCTTTGGTTGAGAAGAAGAAGAGAAGAGGACTTATTTTTATTGGAGGACTTCTTGGAGTGATTCTTGCATGTTGTATCTTCTTGATTGAGCTAGAGTTTTTATGTTTCCCCTAGCTAGGGTTTTGGAGAGGTAGTGGAATTGTACTAGCCTTGAGATAAGGTTGTGGTAAGCACATATACTTCATATTGATCATATTAATGAAGTTGTCAATTATACAAAAATTGTGCATTATCTAGATTTGATTTTCATCCATATATGTTATTCATGTGTTGTTTCTTACAGCTATATATATCTTGATGATTTGACATAAGTAAAAGGAAAATTGCTAAATTATTTAATATCATCATTAAATAATCTAATGGTTTTTTTTCTACTACTATACCTCATTGTTTACTACTGTATGACTACTATCAAAGTGAATTTCCTGATCTAGTTTATGTGGGATGAGTTTCCCTAGGATAAAACTTATCCAAGTTTCGATATCTTTTATCCTTAGTTTTACTAGAAGAATATGATGTTACAAAGAGAAATAGTGTACTCTTTTTCTTTTTTTTTTATACTCTATTTCATAACATCCCTAATGATGAAAATTTGTGGGGTTAATGTCAAGGAAGCCTCTAGAAAAATAAGTGAACTTTATATTTTTCACTAAAATTCAAAGAGTGTAGAATTTTATGCATGGTATTATAGTGGGTTGTGGTTGAGATCACTCTAGAGTAAGAGGAATTTTATATTTCAGATGAGGATTACCTAGGATATGCCTTGAACTTATTGTTGGATTACTGAGAGGGGGGGGGGTGAATCAGTAATGAGCAATTATACTACTTATTAATTCTTTTAAACCACAATGTATATTACATTAACTTATTCAACCATATTCATCTATTCATGATCAATATATTATTGTATCATAAACATTATCATTCATCAGATAATAATAAACAATAAAAAACACATCCACACAATGCAAAGTACACTAATATTTATGTGGAAACCCAATGTGGGAGAAAAACACATAATACTTTTCTTATATGTCAATAATTACATTCAAGGAAGCACCAACTTCCAATTCTCCATCTCCAACTGGAAGGAGGCTCGAACCCCCTAGTTTCGTAGGCTCCAACCTGAAGGAAGCTCCAACTCCCTCGGTTCTCCAGCTACAAACAGAAGGTAGATACAACCACCTAGTTCTTAGGCTTCAACCTTAAGGAAGCTCCAACTCCTTGATTCTCCAACACCAACTAGAAGGAGCATACAACCCCCTTTCATTACCCCATCCTCTCGCGCTGAAATATAAATGTCAAATAACTAATGAAATCATTGCCACACTGTCACTGTGAAAATACCATTGTAAACTTCTACCAATATGTTCCATCAACATGTAACAATAACATGTAGTAAACCTATACCAATAACCTATAATCAACTTGTACCAATAACCTATACCAACATATACCAACAACCTTTATCAATAATTTCCTCAATAGATCAGATCTGATAACATATATCTCATACCGAATATCACAAGAGTATCACTCAAACAATGTGCATATATGTCTCTCTAGTCATGTTCCATACATGTGCATAAAATCACAATCATGTGTAATAAACCCTCACATGGAATAGACATCAAACCCTTACTAATATGCAGCCTCAAACTAAACCAACAACTTCAGCAACACATCACAATCCCTCAACCATATATCAAATAAATACAAGATATGCCTCAATACTCAAGGATTTGTGTTAAATACCTCCAACACATGTACCAGTTGTAAGCCTCAACATATATGATCTATGCATCAATTACAAACAAAACTGACAACTCAAGGTCTATGACCTAGCTCTCAAAACCTTGTCTCATACAATATGTTTCCTCTATGTGCAATATATCACAAATAACCCTCAACCATACATCAAAAGATATGCCAATATGAACTAGAAATACACCAGCAATATACACCAGTAGATCTTACTCAACAACAAGTGCTAAACCTCTAAGAGGGAATTCACCAAAATTATCAAGACAAAACCTCAACCAATCACATAAATCCAACTCAAGACAAACACATTAACATACCTCTTACTTTTTTGTAGTTGCAAATCTATTACGGATTTGTTTATGTAGCTTTGATTTTGTTGTCGTGATTTTGTTGTAGCGGTTTTGCTGATGTGATTCTGCTGCCATGGTTTTGTTGTCGCGATTATGTTTCCGCAGTTTTGTTTCTGCGATTCTGCTACCATGGTTTTTCTACTGCGATTTTGTTGCCGTGTTTTTTCTACCGTGATTTTGATACCTCTGTAACAATGAAATATTTGTCGACACTTTGCTTCACTACCTTAGATTTGCATAGCTTCAAATGTGACAATGAAAACCTGCAAATAAAATTTCACAAATTATATTCAATGAAGTTCAATAGAGACCAATGAGAGAGGATTTTCCTTTCCTTTATACTCTTCATGTCTTCCTCTAGAAATTTCCTTGCAAGAACTTTACCCATTTCTTCATCTTCTAGGGTTAACCCATTAACCCACTTTTTTTCACTTAACCACTTTGTCCACTTTGACTAATCAACCTTTGTCTACTTATCTTAACCACTTTACTTCAATAATCAATCAATAATTATTTTTTCAACTACTTTACCAAAATTTACTTAACCCATTTTGACTAATCAAACTTTGTCCACTTAACCATTATTTGGTGCAAATAATTTACCTTTAATTTATTTATTTAATGCAACCACTTTGAATCTCCAACTTCTCCATGAATTTCTAGGATATTCGTGAATACTTGACTTCCTCTTTCACCTTCCAGTGACTTCTAGAATATTCTATGAGGGTCCTCTAACTTCTCAAGGTCGTATCTCCCAAACCGTGAGGAATTGTGTGACATACCATATATCACCGAAAATGATATAATGTGTAACTTCAACATATCCACACATTAATTTCATATAAATTGATATGCATATCTTGATTCCATGATCAAACCTATCTTACCTTTCTGCTACTGGAATTCGCTATCTTCCATGATCAAGTGTATCCATCTCAATTGTTTACATCAACCAACATCAATGACAACTAACATAACCACAATAACAATAATACAAATGATAATCAATTGTCGAACACTTTCAACCATGTATCTGAGACTTGTCTAAGGTTTTACATCAATTTCTATGGGTTGACATCAATATCTAATGGTTGACATCAATGACAACCAATTCTCTAAACCAACTTTCCAACAACCTAAGTCATTTTTCTGACAATCTCTCCCTTTGGAATTGATGGCGACACCAACATTGATGGAAACACTTATTCATGATAACATTCATGCTTATAGTCCTCATCAATGTTTTTATCTCTCCCCCTTTGAAATCAATGGAAAATGGTATCTCCCTTTGGGGATGCTCCCCCTGACTGAACTCTCCTTGGGGATGCTCCCCCTTTCCAAATTCCTTTTATCTATCTCTCCCTTTGACAAGGATTAACTCCCCCTATCAATCTGATATTGTACCTTCTCTAACCAATAATGGTTAAGAAAATAAATCCCCCTGTGTGTATGACTCCCCCTATCTTCTCTGCAAGATGTCATGTAATCATTGTCAACAATATTCTATCACTATAATCTACTTCTTCTGCGGATGTTGTTTCTCTACCAAAACATTGATCAACTACTCAACAATACTACATCAAGAATACCATGATCTTTTATTCATATGACGGTACTTGGACCTATCCATGCAACATACATGCATCAACCTGTACCTCAACCTATTGGAGTTATTGTCCATTAGTGCTTCCTTGAGTAATCAACTGACATATATAAAAAGAATTCAAGATTAAGCATTCAAAATTTAAGCATTCAAATAATCATCCAACATTCTCTGAACCAATATCTGAATCAATATCTAAACCACTCTCTGAGCCAATCTATGAATCCATCTATGTCCATACTATCCAAGAATCTGCTACTCAACTATCCACAATGTTGACCCATCTGTCTCAGCTACTGCATAGAATCCCCCTATCTAATATTCATATTACCTGGGAGTCTCCAAGCCAAATGGATCAGAACAATATATTCTTTGATGCATTTTAATCTCCTTCTTCATCTGTGAATACATATTCATTTTCATCCTCTTCCCAAATTCTGTCATCATCCTGAGTTTTGACATCTTATTTGTCTTGTACTTGAATTCCGACACTTTCCTCTTTGCCTATAAATTCATCATGATATTGTGCTACTGCAAATTCTGAAAGTACGATTCCTTAGGCCTATTCTTCATTTACCTTCTCCTCTTGTTTTTCACTTCTTCTGCAAACCTTCTTGTGTCTCTCATCAATATTTTCTTTCATGGGAGGCCTTATCATGCTTATGCAATTTTGAGTTATGTGTCCATAGTTGTGGCATTTGTAACATTCAATATTTTGTGGGGCCACATAATCATTTCTTGCCTTCTTATTTCTTTCATAAGCCCTACAATCTGCAACCTTATGTCCAAAGTTAGTACAATAAAAATAATGACCATAAAATAAATTTACATACCTGGAAGTGAATGATTTTCTTTGTGGTGTAGTCCTTCTTTAATTCTGCCTTGGCTTATCGAGATCTTCACTTTGGTTGTTTCTTTCACAATGATTGAATCTTCCTTGCTTCTTGGATGTAGAGGGTCTTCTGTATTCATTTATTTTTTATTCATGTTGACCATGATTCATTTGTTTGAGAACTTCTACATAATTCTTTTGTTCTTTTGCTTTTGTCATGGAGCTTGAACCTTTGTCATTCTGCAATTGGTTGTACCCTAGTCTGGACCTGTCATAGTATGTCATTTTATTGGTGATGATCTTATCCAATGTATTGGTGCTATCTTGTTGCATATCCTTCTTTTGAAGATATTTTCATAGAGTGATTGCTTCTTCTTCTAACCTTTCAATAATATTCTCCTTCTCTACTAGTTGAATTCTGAGTATTTATTCAATCCTTATGTCCTCTTCTACCTGGAATTTCAACTTTGTAATTATCTGCTTGAATTCCTCTGAGTTGAGATTCTGAGTTTTGTTTAGTTATTTCTTGAGTAACTTGTTTTTCTTTCTTTCTTTCCTTAGTTCTTCCAAGGCACTAATTAATTATTCTCTTAGATCGACTTTTCCTTCTTCTTCAAAACTATCAGAGTTTCTTGTTTGATTTTCCTTAGCCATAAATAATACCTTTTTTGAATCATTGTTGGTTTCATCATCTTCACTAGATGAGGAGCTATCTTTTCTTGAGCATATATTTTTCTTGAAGGATTTATTTTTATTTTTCCATTTTTCCTTTTGATATATCTTTTCTTTCTTGGGCTCTTCCTCTTCATCACTATCTAAATTTCTGGAATAAGGACACTTATTTGAAATATGACCAATTTTAGTGCAATTAAAACATTCCAATGGAAGCTTACCTTTATATTTACATGTTCCCTTTTTCAACTTTCTTACGAAGTTTTCCATTTATTCATCTTCTTTTGAATCATCGTTGTAGCTACATTCTGACTTTGGCTTTTTCTTTCTCTTTTTATTTGTCTTCTTGGATGATTTGAATGCTACTTTCTTTGTAACTGGGTTATCATGTTCTATTCTCATTTCATAAGTAATGAATATTCCATGTAGCTCATCTATTATTATTGAATCCATATACTTTCTTTCTTCTAGCGTTGAGATATTAGGATCAAATCTCATTGGAAGACATATTAGTATTTTTTGAAAAATTATAGATTCATCAACTTCTTCTCCCAATCTTATCATTACATTCATTGTTTCATCAACTCATAAAAAATAAATTGAAATGTTTTCATATTCCTTCATCTTCAGTTGCTCAAATTAACCTCTGTAAGTTTGAAGCTTTGTTTCCTTGACTTTGGAATCTCCTTCATACACATTCTGGAGTTTGTCCCAAATCTCTTTTGTGGAATTGCAATTCATAACTTTGACATATATTGAATCAACGAGACCATTCAGGATGGAATTTTTGGATTTCAAATTATTTTCTTCAAGTTTCTTTCCATCTTTATTTGTTGGAGGAATGGTTAGTGCTCTATATCCAACTACCACTGATCACCAAACATCAAATCCATGTGCTTGTACATATGGTTTCATCCTCCTATTCCAGAATGCATAGTTATGTCCATCAAATTGTGGTATTTCATTCTTATACATATTGTTTCTATCCATGATCTACCTTCCAGTGGTTAAACTGATTCCTAAAGGAACCTTCTCTAATACCAATTGTTGATTTAATAAGGGGGGGAGTGAATCAGTAATGAGAAATTATACCACTTATTAATCCTTTAAACCACAATGTGTATTCCTTTAACATATTCAACCATATTCATCTGTTCATCATAAATATATTGTTGTATCCTAAACATTAGCATTCATCAGTGCATAATAAACAATAACAAATACATCCACGCAATGCACAGTACACCAATATTTATGTGGAAACCCAATGTAGAATAAAACCACAAAAATATTTTCTTATATGTCAAGAATTACATTCAAGGAAGCACCAACCTCCAATTCTCCAACTCCAACTGGAAGGAGGCTCCAACCCCCTATTTTATTAGGCTCCAACCTGAAGGAATATCCAACTCCCTCGGTTCTCAGACTACAACTAGAAGGTAGCTACAACCACCAAGATCTCATGCTTCAACCTGAAGGAAGATCCAACTCCCTGATTCTCTGGAACCAACCGGAAGGAGGCTACAACCCCCTTTCCTTTCCATGTCTTTCCACCCTAAAATATAACTTTCAAATAACTGATGAAACCATAGCCACACTGTCACTGTGAAATATACAACTATAAACCTATACCAATCTGTTCCAACAACCTGTAACTAGCCTCTACCAATAACCTGTAGTCAACCTGTACCAATAACCTATAATCAACCTGTACCAATAACCTGTACCAACATATACCAACAACCTGTACCAATAATATTCTCAATAGATTAGATCTAATAACATATATCTCATACCCAATATCACAAGAATATCACTCAAACCATGTGCATCTATGTTTCTCTAGTCATGTGCCATACATGTGCATACAATCATAATCATGTGTAATAAACCCTCACATGGACTAGACATCAAACCCTTACTGATATGCAACCTCAAACTAAACCAACAACTTCAAAAACACATCACAACCAAAATACATCAACCTTATATCAAAGAAATACAAGATATGCCTCAATACTCAAGGATTTGTGCCAAATACCTCCAACACATGTACTGGTTGTATGCCTCAACATATATGATCTATGCATCAATTACAAACAACAAAAACAACTCAAGGGATATTCCCTAGCTCTCAAAATCATATCTCATATAATATGTTTCCTCTATGTGTGATCTCTTACAGCTAACCCTCAACCATACATCAAAATATATGCCAATATGAACCAGAAATACACTAGAAATATACACCAGTAGATCTTACTCAATAATAAGTGAAAAACCTCCAAGAGGAGATTAACCAAACTTCTTAAGACAAACCCTCAACCAATCACATATATCCAACTCAAGACAAACACATTAACATACCTCTTACTTTTCTATTGTTCTAGATATATTACAGATCTATTTCTGTAGCTATCATCATGTTGTCATGATTCTGTTGCTGTGAATTTCTTGTTGCGATTCTACTGTCGTGATTCTGTTGTTGCAGTTTTGTTTCCATGATTCTTTTGTTGTGGTTCTGCTACCATGATTTTGTTGTTGTGGTTTTACTGCCATGATTATGTTGTCGTTGTTTCTCTACCGCGGTTTTACTACCGTGATTTTTCTATCATTATTTTTATACTACAATTTTGATACCTCTACAACAAAGAAATATTTTTCATCGTTTTTCTTCACTGTCTCAGATTTTTGTAGCTTCATATGTGACAATGGAAACCTACAAATAACCTTTCACAAATGATTTTCAATGAATTTCAATAGATACCAATGAGAGAGACTTGTCCTTTCCTTTATACTCTTCATGTCTTCCTCTATAATTTTCCGTGCAACAACTCTTCCCCTTTCTCCATATTATAGGGTTAACCCATTAACCCACTTTTTTCCACTTAACCATTATGTCCACTTTCTTCATGTCTTCCTCTATAAGTTTCCTTGCAACAACTTTACCCCTTTCTCCATATTCTAGGGTTAACCCATTAACCCACTTTTTTCCACTTAACCACTTTGTCCACTTTGACTAATCAACCTTTGTCCACTTATCTTAACCACTTTTTTTAAATAATCAATCCATAATTATGTGTGCAACTACTTTACCGAAACTTACTTAACCCATTTTGAGTAATCAAACTTTTTCCACTTAACCATTATTTGGTGCAACTAATTTACCTTTAATTTATTTCTTTAATGCAACCACTTTAAATATCCAACTTCTCCATGACTTTCTAGGATATTCTAGAATACGTGACTTCCTCTTTCACCTTCTAGTGACATATAGAATATTCTATGAGGGTCCTCTAAATTCTCAAGGTGATATCTCCCAAACCGTGAGGAACTATGTGATGTACCGTATATCACCGGAAATGACATAACATGTACTTTCCATCTATCCACACATTACTTTCATATAAACTGATCTTAATATATTGATTCCATGATAAAACCTATCTTACCTTTTTTCTACCAGAATTCTTCAAGTGTATCCATATCAATTGTTTACTTCAACCAACATTAATGACAACTAACATAACCATAATAACAATCATACAGGTGATAATTAATTGTCAAACACTTTCAACCACATCTTTGGGACTTGTATAAGGTTTTACATATATCTCTATGGGTTGGCATCAATCTCTAATGGTTGAAATCAATGAAAACCAACTATCCAACAACCCAATCCAATTATATGACACTTATTTCATTTCATTGGGTATGATTCCCTAGTGTGCTTGAGATGAGCACTTGCATCTTTGACAGGTTTTGACGAGTTTCTTGTATGATGAGATATGAGGGATCTACTACATTGATGGTTGGTATGAATGTATTTTTATCTAGTATGATGCCCGAGATGTCTTTTGATAGGTGGTTGACTTGTTCCAATGGTTTCTTGTGATAGGTGGTAGATCTATGTGATTGTTGACTGGTATGGTTTTATTTCCAATGAGTGATATAGTTAGGAGGACCTAAAACAAGTGGATGATTTGTTCTAGTATATTCTAATTTGTTTTCAACCTATGATAGGAAAATGATCTTCTTCATATTCCATATTTTCCAAGATGGATATGGATTTGGTCTCTTTCTTTTCCACTTAAATACTTTATGGTGTTGGATGGTATGTGCATAGTGGATCTTCAAGACATGTGGCATATGGAAAGTATTTATTAGATGTGATTTAGGAGCTAGAGGGAGGCATGATTATGGATCTTGGTGATGATTCTATGTATCATGTGAGAGGAGTTTGCTTCATTTCATTTAATATTCCTTAAAGTGTTGTTCTTGAACAAAGTGATATTATTTTTGTTCCTAGTTTGAGGAAGAACCTTCTCTAAATGTTGTGTATGATAGATACACAATTATGAGAGTTGCTTTTCAAGGATAAAAATACACCATCAATTATTGTAGTCTACATAGTTTGAATATTTTGCCTAAACATGTGAGAGAGGATGGCCCTTATGGATTACTTGTTGATCCAATGGCATGTGTACCTTCTAGTGGGAGGATGGATGTGTATTCTATTATTTAGGAGGATCAAGAGAATATAGGAGTTCCTAATAATAAATTAGGGTGAGTGTACCTACTAGGAGATATGMTAGTMATTTTKCATTGGTTTCTTCCATCCATGGTTCATTGGAGGAGATATGGTTACCTTGATGGAGGATGATGTTGAAATTTATTCCAATGGGAGGCTATAAGATCCTTCTAGATTTGAGGAATTGCATACATGGTTAGATTTCATAGAGATGYGTTCAAAACCTATTGTATTTTCAATTATTGATTCTAGGTTTGTAGTTGATGGGAGAAATGTAGAGTATATAGAATGGATTGATGGATTCTCTCAAATAGAGGGAGTTTCCCATGGATTCTCTTAGAAAKATCGAATTTCCCATGGATTATTTCAAACAAAGGGAGTTTCCCATGATGTTACTCYAGTTTCAATATTCTCCTAAGACGAGGGTGTTGACCTAGTTCAAGTTTTTGTTTCATTTTATGAAGGATTTTAGGTGCATGAGAGGGATTCACATGCTGACAAGTTGTTGATTACATTTCATTGGTTGTTGCCTATACCACAATATTTTCATTCTAGGATCAAGCAGTTGAATTCTGTATATTTGTATCTCTGTGACCTTGATAGATGTGATCCACTTTTCCTTGTCTTGTATGAAGATGTGATTTTATTTATAGGATGTTCTAAATAAATCATGATGTGGTATCCTTTGATTTTGTTCCATGATATTGTCTTGGATGATTATGGAGTTTACTAGATTGATTTTTTTCTCGGGTTATGTCCCTTCATATTCATGGGTTTTCAATATTCTTTGGATTGAGATGTTGTCATAGCATGGGTGACATGATATTTACAAATGATAGTGGTTTTTATAGGAATATGTCCAATACAAAGTTTCAAGTATCAAGTTTCTTGCAGTTACAGAGGGAGTCGACAAGTGTCAATGTAATAAAAAAGGGAGTGTTAGTTTTTCAAGTTACTCCAACAGTGTTTGCACCATGTTTGGGGAACTTCATGAGATTTGGGTTACATGGTGTATGTTCAGGCATTGGATAGTCCAAGATGGATTTTCACATGGGATATGGTCCATGATGGATTTCCATTGAGGAGAAAAAATTCTTAGTGATTACTTGACCTCATTGTTCTTCCCTTGTGCATTGGATATCTCTTAACAAATTGGTGGATTCCCTTTCAAGAGTTCACTTTCTAAGAAAATACCCCACGAGGGAGGAGTATAATTTTTCATCATGGAAGAGGGAATCAGACCCTATATAGTAGGGGGTTAATTGGATTCCTATTTGGAGGATTGAAGTTGGCTAGGGACACTTGGGGTACAAAATTGTTTTTGCAGGGGGTAGTTGACCTCATGGAGTACATTGCTTAGAAACATCGATGGAGTCTGTGGAGGCTTGTGATAGAGGGATAAAGACTTAGCTTGTTTAGATACAATAAATTAGAGACCTTATTGTGTACAACATCACTTTAGAGCATGACATGTGTACTTTGGAGTGGAGTTCTTCACGTTTTTTTTTCTACAAGAGCTCAATATAGGTTTCTTGTAAGGGCTTCATCCCACATTGTATTGTTCACCTCCCTTACCACTTATATAAATAGAGGTAGGAGACAAACTTTATCATAATCATGACATCACATCATTATATCACATTTTTGTACTTATATTCCTGGAGGAAGTAGATATGGTTTTCTCATCAACCCTAGGGGGAGTTATGAATTCTAAAGGAGATATTTTTTTTAGTTTTCTCTTGTGGAGGAGACATTGGAAATGAAAACTCTCTCTCTCTCTCTCTAGGTTTTTTGGTCTTCTTGGAGTATCTTAGAGCATCTTAGAAGCCTTGGGTTAGTGTTTATCCCTTGTAGGTTTGATATTAAGGTTTTTTTATAAAACCCTAGGGTATCTTTGGTGGAGAAGAAGAAGAGTAGAATATGTCTTTCCTTATATCACTTGTTGGAGTGATTCTTACAACTTGTAGCTCCTTGGTTGAGCTAGGATTTTCATGTTTTCCTTATCTAGGGTTTTTAAGAGATATAATACTTCTACTATACTTGAGAGAAAGCTATGGTATGTACATATACTTCATTTTGAGCATATCCATGAATTGTTTAGCTATCCAAAACTTGTAAATTTTGCATAATCAATTTTCAGCCATATATGTCCTTCATGTATATATATTTACAACTATATATGTCTTGATGATTTGACATAAGTAAAATGGAAATTGTTAAGTTATTTGACATCATTGAATTGAAGAATCTAAGGGATTTTTTGCTGTTTCTATACACGTTGTTTAAATATTGTATGATTTTTGTAAAAGTGAATTTTTAGATGTGGTTTATGTGGGATAAGTTACCCTAGAGGATTGAGACTTATGCATGTTGTTTGATATTTTTCTCCTTGGATTTCCTAGAATATTGGGATGCTATTTTTTTAACATAAACACTTAATTTTTATTATAAAAGGGGTTGTAGAAAGGAAAAAACAACAAGATTTTAAAAAATTTCAAACTTCTCTTGAACTTCAAATAGATAAGAGAACATACTAATCCTCAACTAGGACAAATCTTCTATAATTTTACTAGTATCCTTCCATGTGTAGAGTTTAACATAAGAGAACAAAAAAAAACAAATTTACATTGCATAAGAAAACCTAGACTAATTGATTTTGACCTCGGTGTCCACCTTTCATAGGACTATTTCCATATCTTTGTCTCTCCTATCTTCCATGTCATGTAACATCTACTCTAGCTCAGAATGGTATGCATGAAGGGACACCAACTCTTGTTGGTGCAATTTCATATTACCCTTCAGTTCCTCCATTTCACAGTTGTTGCAGTGGAAAAGCAGCTAGCTCTTTCGCCACATGCAGAGATATGAGCTAGAGTTTCAAGCACTGAACCAAGAAAGAAGACAACTGAGGAACATAACTGTAGTGTACCCTTTCACTACCCAGGTTTCCAAACCTCTCAGTTACCGTTCTGTACATGGAATTTACAGAATTCATACTGGGTTTTATAAGCAAATGCATTTAACACCATTAAACACACTTAAAACTCAGAGTAAAATATATGGGTACTGCTATAATTAAACAAGCCATAACATTCATCATTAATTCATTTACATAGCGGAAAACATGATACATAAACAGCGCAGTCATTCTCAACATGATTAAAGCATAATTCAATATACTTATCTTTTAACAGCTGTAGAAATCACCAACCAAGTGCAGGCCTTCCACGAACCTCCCAGCCTTAGACCACACTCTTCATCAACTCAACAGTAGGTCACCCCCGAGCTGGGACTGAGCTCCACCCCAAGGCAAGGAATCCTAGGCTAGGCTGAGGTTACAGGGAAGATAGCACATACACAACCACCAGGAAGAAAGCTCTCCCAGAAATCTCCCACGCTCATTGCGCACAGACCCTCTTTCCCCACATGCATGTTCCACCCTGGGAGAGTGCACCTTCTCTGTCACCTAGACAGTCCTTCGGCTGCCAGTCTCCCTTACGTTGGGTTACAGGAACAGACCAGACCAAAAGTCTTCGGGCTCTATGACAGCTACAGGGTCCCTTCCAGGAGTTCTCTTCTCCCTCTGCGCACTCTCTCACCTGGAGGATTCGCTCACAGGCCAACAAGCCTCACACAGTCCAGTACTGCGTGACCACAACAACCCACAGGAAACACAGACACAGGCTTCCCCAAATCGGTTCAGCAGACACAGGATGATCTCACGGTGTTGATTTCGGAACAAGGTTCTACACACAGGCTAACTCAGCTTTTTATCAACAAACAAGGATCCTTCCACTCGAGTCCAACACAGGCTTCCTGTTTAGGGAATGCGCACACGGGATTTCTCAGAGTCAGACACAGACTCCGCACTCACTGGACGGGGTTGTACACAAATACTTCAGGACAACACTGGCTTTCTTTTCTGTATCAGGATTATGCGAGGGTCTCTTGCAGACTGGATTCCCTTGATCCCCCTCAGGACAGACAGATCGAATGGATGAGAACCCCCCCTCATGACTTACTTCGTCTCTTTTATTTGCATGCACTAGGGCTGACACTTGTCACCCTTGGAACTACATACGTTCCATAGCGTGCATCCCCTTTGCACGTTCCCTCCCTTGCCAGGAACTTAGGATAAAATAATATGCACATGGCTCTTTTTGGAAATAATATTAAAATATTATTCTAGGCCTAAGCCCCCTAGGCTTATCCCCTAGGCTCATCACTCAGCCCCTTTCCCACCTTCTAGCCCCTAGTTCCTTGCCCACTCTGTGGACGCTCAGTCCCCCTTCACTCATTGATCGTGGTCGGTCTGCACCTGGCGGTGTTTAGATTTTATTAAATATTTTGCATACATACAAGTACAACAGCAGGTTCCTGGCCTTCAACACTTAGGCTCCCTGGCCTGACAAACACATAAGCCTATAGCTTATAGGAACTCTGCTCACCAGCCTATAACACATATTTACAATTCATTTCATACATCAGGTTTATAAAGGGCTTGGCCTTGGGGACATTACAATCCCCCTCCCTTATTTTTGCACTGTCCTTAGTGCAACTTACACTATCTCTGCAAGCCTTTCAAAATTTGCAAAAAGATGCTGGTACTCTACCCGCATAACTTCTTCATGCTCCATGTCACGTCCTCAGGACCATACCAGGTCCACTGTACCTTTACAAGATCTATAGCTCGATTTCAGAGCTGTTTGCTTTTCCTGTCCACTTGCAGGACACTTTCTGGTTCCACCTGAATCATATTCCAATCGATTACATGATTAGCATCAGGTATATAGATTTCTTAAGTAATGAAATATGAAATACCTTAGGTACAGTCGTGGGTGCAGTAATGCAATCATTTATGCAATGTATATGTGTGTATATACAAACAAATTCAATAACATTAAAACTGTATACAATATACACATCATATAATAAAATAGAGAATTGTACTTATCTTTTGAGTGAAAATACCTCCCACCCCAGAGCAGTGCTATGACTCCATCGTGCAATGGCTTCCCAAGATAGCCATGGTCCACAATCCTTATCCACATGGTCTAGGCCAAGGTACCAGACCTCAGCAGCACTCCAACCATTCAAACCTCGGCAGTACTCCAACCAACGGTCTCTCATTCCCCACATGATTGTTCCACCCCAGGAGAATGCACCTTCTCTGTCACTTGGACAGTCCTTCGGCTACCAATATCCCTTACCTTGGGTTGCAGGAACAGACCGGACCGGAAGTCTTAGAGCACCGCGGCTCCGGGAGTTGCAACTGCCCTCAAAGGTTTCCAAGCAACATCTTCCCAAGATACTCTTTGTAGCCAACAATTTAACTTTTATCAACATCATCTCATCTGCGTCAACCACATGCAGTTATCATGAGAGTACATACACGAATTCATTTAGGAATTCCAATTAATTCGAAAGGAAATTCAACTTTTATTCCAAAAACATGACATCCTATT
>ML824521.1:15381-35294 GCA_009831015.1 Picea engelmannii | reverse complement strand
CAGTTTGCTAACTAATATTATAAAACAATAATTCTACTTATTAAATGTTGAGTTATCAATATAATTAAATCTCCATTATATATACAGTATTTACAAAATACAAATTTTGATCGAAATCTGCGAAATCATATATGAATTGTCTTATGACAACGAAGCTATTATTTTTTGATTTTTATAAATTTTATGAAAAAGAAATAAAATGACAGCTATCTAAGATAAGCAATAAAATAACAATCCTAACTGTAAATCTAAACTATAGAAATGAACAATGAAAAATGTTCAGATTATAAGAAATTTATATATTAACTAAACTAATTAAAGAGCACTAAAAGAATGAACTGTAATAGTGTTTCCTATTTGTCCCATGCACAGTACTCGATTTCGTTGTTTGATGGGGGAAACCCGCACCAGATTCTCCAATACTTTGCGTAAACACGAAGCAACAACACTTCTGAATGCTAATGACAGAACAAGTAAAGGATGCAGCAACAACAATTTTATAGTTTACAAATAATCGCACTAAGATAAATCCCACTGCAAAGATTTGTACATAACTGCTCATTTAACAAAGAATATTAACCTTCTGTTCATTAAATTAAAACAGGATAATTGTTGCATGTAAAATGAGAGACATCAAATATGGGCATCACATCAATCTGTAACAAATTTTGATATCTAAAGTAGTCAATAATTTGATTACAAATTGAAATGAACAAAACTTGAAATAAAAGTATGATATATTAAAAGCTAAAGCCGTACAAACATCCACTTTCATTCCAGTCTGAATCATCAATCCATAGTCTCTGCCTCCAAGCAGCGATGGTTTTTTTACAAAAAATAATAGGTATATAAAGGCCACAGGATAAAAACATTCCTTGTGGAAATTATCAAAATTGTTTGCAAAAAATATGGGAACAATCTCCCAAATTCTTATTTCTATCTAGGACTAACAGCCTAATCCAAAACTCTGTAAAAAAAAACATGTTCAAAGATGCCACTATCAATCCAATTGCTTTTGAAATTCGTGTGTACCTGTATATGCACAAAAATACACGATTTAAGATTGTGTTTAGTTGTAAAATCAACAAAACTCAAATTTTATGACTAGCTACAGAATCTCACGGTTCTGTAGCTAGTTATTATTTACAAACAGAATCGTATTGTATCAATTCAATCATAGCAGAAATATATGCGATTTATCAAGCAAATTATTCATACTAATTCAAAGTAAACAAAATCATTTTGAAATCATTCTTGAAATACCGTACCTTGGTTTCAGGGATTCGATCCGTTCAATCTATTTTTGAATTAACAATGGCAGTGGCCACCTCTACATTTTTGAAAATGACAGAGCCTGTGGTCTTCTGCCTTTTATCATTAGCTTGTAGTCTATCATTTTATTTGGTTAACACATTTACTTGAGCCTCTAATGATTTGATTTGGGATTGGAGCAGATGGACATTTGTATAATATCGGTCGAGCCACGACTTGCATTCATTGCACTGTGGTTGATCAGGCCGTGTAATCATAGGTGAGGAATATCTTAAATTACCAGGGGTTCCACTGTCAAGATTGATCCTGGGGAAGTTGGTATCATCTCTAAGGCACAACTGGAGGTTCGACACGTAGTCATAGGGCTTGACAGAACAAAGTCCGTGTGAGTATGGATACTCCTCGGTTAGAAATCATTCGATTCCAGAATCAGAATCTTCACTCAATACAATTGGTTTCTGATCTATGTTTTGTTTAGGTTTATTGCGAGCACACCTTGATACCCAGTGCGCAGCCTTCTTACCCTTGCCATTAACATCATTATTATTACCCTTACCCTTTTTCTTCGCAGTCCTCTTGACATACTTAGCACTGTATTTTAGGCATGAGTCATGCAGGGTGTTGAGTAGGTCATCGTTCGGGTAGGTCGAGGGTTCAACAGCGGGTAAGAGTGTAGGAGGGGGCACGACAGGCCCAACAAGGGTTTCTGTGACCATGGTTTTGTGTACTTGTCCAATTTCAGGACTAGCAAAGCCATTTCTCAATAAGAAAGCTTCCCAACAGTTGCCACTCAACCTCAAATGATGGACTATAACAATTTTAATTAAATAGTGGTGGAAGAGGCTGGAGTCAGCTTTCTCCCTCTTGTATCGTTTATCCATTTTATACAAACTCCAAAGGAGGAAATGTGGCATATTCAAAGGAAAATCTATGAAACTCATAAGCAATCGGAGGTGGTATAGGAAAACTAAACTGTATCTACCCTCGCATGTAATGAATTGCTTAATGATGGCCAACAAATCATGCCACCTAGACTTAAGGGTTGTAACTGGCATACCTTTGTCACAACTAGTTATTTTCCTTGAGGTAAACAGGAGCGGCCATGGCACTTCATCAACCTTCAAATTCTTAAACCATTTTTTCCCTTTGGCTTGTAGACCAGTGGCTGAGCTGAGGAATTCCTCATTCAATTCAAGTTGGATGTCCCCAACTTTATCCCTGCATCCATCGAATGTGAGGGCAAATTGCTAAGTGACTGCGAGGTTGAAACCCTCGAATTTTTCAATGAAAACTAACCAGCCATTCCTCTCTAGGTCCTCTCGGGCGTTATCAAATAACAACAACATTTGGACACCATTAGGTTCGATTCACACTACAGGAGCCATTAGCAGATAGCACACGGTCAACAGGGTAATCGGTGAGGGGGATTGATAGGGTAAACACAGAACCATTTTCCCGCAGGTTTTCCCAAAACAAACAAAGGCAGCTCGCAATGCATGACAGAGCGTTAATGCTTATGCGTACGAGGGTGGTTGAGTAAATTGAAACCATGTAACAATATCATGCTTGCATGTACAATCAACGGTGCCTTGGTAAAATGTTTCAATTAAATCACAATAGTGTATATCAAAAGTATTGAAAACAACATGCCAAATGAATAATCATTGAAAACCATGACATGCATAACCAAAAATTGATCCAAATGTTTAAATAAACAATGTCATTTGCATGATTTAAAAGAAACCAATATGTCTAACATTGCACCAACGATTTGAGCCCAAAATTGATGTGTTCAATAAAACCATTGCACCAAGGATTTGATCAAAGACACCAGAATATCATATAACCATTGCATCAACAAATTTATAAATCGAAACCAAATTGACAATGTTCAAATGAAAAGTGTGTGAAGGTTTGTTGTTTTGATATATGTACGACCAGTGGTAAGTTGGAGGTAAAAAGAGTTATGACCACATAAAAAAATAGGTTCATAACAATCCAAAAGATCATTCTAATGCCATCAAAATGAATCCCAACTGTAGGTTTTCACGCTTACAGTTGTGAAAATGAAAATGAGAAGAAGATATGTGAAAGAAAAGATAATAGTTTCATTTTCTTTTTAACGAAATGCGACGAGTATTGAGGGTTCAAAACCCTTATGTAGGCAGCTTGTAAGGAAAAGATAGAAATGAAATTGGCTGCCAACAATGGAAAGACACAAGTAGAAGCAATTATCTCTGCCAAACGAACAAGTCCAGATTAAAATAATGAGAATAATATTAACTCAAAAACAACCAGAAAATTGTTTAAACATCGTCATCAATCATAAAAATTCCAGCTGGTTATTTTAAAAGATGAAAACTGATAACAGTCTTAATAAAAACGAGTCACGATATTAAGGATAAAATCTCCAATACTGTTGACAGAGCCACTGCTGCCAGCAGGCATCCATAGCCTCGACAGGGTTGCCATTTAACCCACTCTGATATCCGTATCCTGCCAGGAAGTTCCAGATCAGAATAAAGGGCATTTTAAGGTCAAGAGATTCCATATTTGCAAATTTTCATATACCCGACATTGCTTCGCTGCCAGTGGGCCTATTCAGTACCCCGACAAAGTTATCTTGGCATCGTGCATGCATTTAGCCACTGCCAGCAGACTTGTTCAGTATCTCGGCGGGTTTGCAAGAACTTCCCATAGCTCTTTTAGTGATTTATTTGGTTTTTTTTAAAGATATATAATTGAGTGGGGTGACGCTGAAAATTATGATATTTTGGACATATTTTTACATACCTTGAGATAGATTTTTAAACTGTCCCTTTTTTAAGATCTAGAGATAGTTTATTAACAAACCGGCCTTTGAAGGCAGGGAGACATCTTTTGAGTTATTCCCTTAAGGAACAGGGACAGCGTAAGAAGAAAATGGATGATTGTGACAGGCTTCAATTACAGATTGAAATCAATAAACTTCTTTCAAACAATAGGATTTCTTTAACATGGCTGTAAATATCAGAAGCATATCATAATTGATGTTTAGACAAACTTTTAGTAGTCATTTCATAAGAAATTTTTTTCTGTTTTCTTTGTCTGAACAGTTCATAATGCAGGTATGTGTATTTCAAAAGAAAAAACTGATAAGCGTAAGGGAGAAATCAAAACCAAAACAGAAAAAGAAAATGAAAAAAAAACAAAGGAAATTTTTTTACAAAGTGTACACAGGGTTGTCCTTAAGCGAAATACCTTTTTAGAGCTTGTCCATTCACTGGATAGGTGTATGGATGTCCCTCTAGACTTTGTAATCTGAAAGAGCTGGGACCCAATTTCTCAACAATTAAAAATGGTCCTAGCCATAAGTTATGAAACTTCGTATGCTCTCCCTTTCCCTCATGTGGTTTGTCCCATTTTAAGACAAGGTCACCTACTTCAAAGTTCCTGTCAGAGGCAGAGTTGGAATCAAACCAGCTTTTAACCACTAGTTGATGTTGATCCAACTTCCGTTTTGCTTGAGCCCTTACCTCTTCTAGTTTTATTAACGCGTTAATTCAATTCTCCAAAGGGGGGCAGTTCTCTTCCTGTATTTTCTGTGATAGCTGCAGTAAGGGAAGAAGAATATGTGGTGGCAGAATTGCTTCTCGGCCATAGACGAGAAAGAAGGGAGAGTTGCCCACAGTAGTTTTTGGAGTTACTTTATCAACCTAGATTGCGTTTAACAGTGCATTATGCCAATTTTTGTGATTTTCAGATACCGTTCTCTTGATGATTTTAATCAAATTCTTATTAGTTGATTATGCCAATCCATTTCCCTGAGGGTAATAGCTGGCAGAATATTTAAATTTAATTCCTTTTTCTAGAGCAAACTCACTCATCTCAAGAGACGAAAAATAAGAAGCGTTATTGAATACTAAACAGTCAAGGATACCAAAACGAGTAATAATATTCAAATTTAAAAAGGCAATTACCTGACTGGTATTTACAGCGCTTAATGGGGCAGCTTCAGACCACCTGGTGAAGTAATCTATGGATGTTATGATAAACTTATGCTACTATGAGGATGGTGGATTGATTGGACCTATAATATCAAGACCCCACTGCTGAAAAGGGGAGTCTACTAAAACAGGCTGCAAAGGGAAGGTTGGTTTCTGTATCTGCCCAGATGCTTTTTGACAGATAATACACTTGCGACACAAGGCATGAGCATATCTAAAAAGTGTAGGCCAGTAATAACCTGCTCTTAATACTTTATGGGCAACGGTATCCCCACCAAAATGCCCGCCAGCTTCTCCTGCATGCAATTCTAATAAGACCTTTTCTGCTTCATCTTTCTCAAGACAGTGCATTAGTACTCCATCAAAATTTTGACAAAACAGAATATCATTAATGATGCAGGAGCATCTCTCCACGTCAGCCAACCAGCCACGTCGAGCATGTGCATTCAAGATGAAGAGAGGCATAGCCCTCATCTTTTAATTTGTAATTGAATGTAATTTAATGTCTAGGCTGGTGAGCCATAGAGTCGTGCCTTCATGCAAGCTATAGATAAGATTGGCCATTAATGTTTGTATGGCTGAGATCTAGATCCGGATTCCAGACTAGACATCCCATTCAATGCAATTGAATAGGGTAGGTAGGTTGGAGGGAAGCGCTCGAAGAGCCCTCTCAGGTAAAATAGATCTGGTATCTCATTTTGAAAAAGGAAGTAGTGGTAATGGTTGTAAGAGGAGAGCCAAAGAGAGCTCGAGAACACCCTTGTACAAACAGGCATTTGCCATTTTTAATATAAACAGAAGCATTTTTTCCTGCATGAATTCTATGTTATGTGGATGTCTATGAGTGTTCTTTTATGTTGTAGATGTATACTGTAGTTGTGCATTTGCAGGAGTGTGTTTGATTTCAGGTGAAGGTCTTTGAGGCTTCACACCAGGAGGGTGTGACAGAACGTTGCGGGTTCTAAGAGCCGTGCACAGAGGATGCACTTCTGAACTCTACGGAGTCAGACAAAGACGTGTTGCGGCACAAGAACTAGAGTCAACAACTCAGGAGAAGACCTCAAGGTTGCTAAATACCTTGGAGGCAAGGTTGTGTATGAGAGACACAGTTGCAGACAGAACTTAGCTTTGAGTTCTGTAAAGCTCTACTATGTGGGAATTGAGCATAGGCACAAGGTGCAGTTGGAGGAACTCTGTTGTGAGTTCAGACAGAATCTCTGAGGAGTTTTGTGAAGCTCTGCCAGGTGGGCATTGAGCAGGTGCAAGGAGTGCACAGAGATAGAACTCTGCTGTGAGTTCAGGAAGAAGAAACAGAATCACTGTGGATTATGTGATGCTCTACTAGGTGGGCATTGAGCAGGTGCATAGAGGCACAGAAGAAAGGAGACAGAACTGTTGAACGTTCTGTGGAGAAGATACTCCACCAGAAGGGCATCGAGTAAGTGTGCAGACAGGCACAGAGGAGAGAAGAGAACTCTTTGAGTTATGTATTCTGAAGAAGAGTCCACTGAGTGATCTTCACAGGGTTGATGAATACCCTGAAAGACTCAGCAATCAGGTTGCTTGAGCAGGAGATAGCCCAGAGGGCATTTCACATTCTCCATTTGTAGGAGAAGGGAAGAAAGATAAAATCCCTTAGGGGTCTGAGTGTTTGAGAAGCTCAGGAGAGACAGCGGGGTGTATGTGCGAAGACTCTACAGGAGGTAGAGGTCAAATCTTCAAATATTTGAAGAAAATCTCAGTAGGAATGACGTCGTGGAGAACATAAGCGAAGCTCAAGGTCGTGGAGCTCACAGAGGAAAAAGAGCACAAAGGTTGAGGCCTTTGAGAACTTGAGAATTCTTCCAAGTCTGGGACAAAGCACAGGAAGCTCAGGAGAGCACAGCAGTTGTCGGATCAATGGAGGAAAGAGATCTGGACCGTTGGTTTCTATGTCTAGGAGGAGCCCAGGAGAAGAACACAGAGGGGGAGATTGATAGCCATTGGATCTCATTCAGAAATCCCGTTAGTTGTTGGATCGGGAGAATATGCCCGAAGTTTAGTCTCTGGAGTGTGCGTAGAAGAAGAGATCTGGACCGTCGGATCTAGGTCCAAATACCCAATAGCCATCGGATCTGTCAGGAGTTGCATGGGAGTTGAACTCTCATAGGCATAGGTAAAATCCCGGAGTCATCGGGATATCGACGTTCGTGAAATCGGGAGTCACGAGGACAAGAAAGTCGAGACACTCCAAGTCTCGAAACGCAGGGAAGATCTGGATCATCTATTAGCGGAGACACGTGGCGGAGATCGAGGCATTGGGAGTCGGGAAATCGACATTCCCGTGAACATGAGATTGGGAATTTCCATAGGGAATTACTCAGAATAATCTAAGCCGTCTGTCTGGGGAGACAGGCATTAGAAATCCAAAGAGAGTTGGGATATTCAGAATCGGAAAATCGGAGTTCCTGAGGTCAAAATATTTGGGACATCAAAAGTCTCGAAATCCCAGAGAAATCGGGACCGTCCATCAGAGGAGGATGCATGGCAGAAATCGGTGCCATCGGGGAAAGTCCCGACAGGAAGTTGTTGATCGGCGTTTGGGTCATCGGGATATCGGGGATCTTGGTGACAAGGTGTTTATACATTTTGGAATCGCAAATTCTGGAACCTCGATGAGTGGGAGCCAGCTGTCAGCATATCAGAGAAGTGGGAAGCACCATTATGTGGGCTAGCTGTCAGCATAGCGGAGAGTCGGGATTTGGAGAATCAGGAATCCTGTGAGCAATTACATTTTGGCATTGAAAAGCTCGAAACCCCGACGGGAATATAAGACTAAGGTCACGGGGATAGTGGTCATATTGGCTAGGAGCCTAGCCAGGAGGGCTAATGCGTAAAGGGCGCATCGGGATTCGAGGGATCGTGAAGCCTAAGGACTATTGTATTTTGGCATTGGAAAGTCTGAAACCCCAATGAGGACACAAGGCTGAGGTCTTGTGAGATAGAGGTCATGTGTACCATGAGCTTATCTTGGAGGGCTAACGGGAAAAAGAGCTCATTGGGATTTTTAAACCCAAAACTCCGATAGGAGGATATAAGGCTGCAGTCTTATGGAGAGCGTTCATATATACCAGAGGGCATAGCCAGGAGGGGCTAAGGCCGGAAGAGAGATCATCGGTGATCAGGGATTCAAGAGGTAAAGAACTCTTGACGATGGGGAACACAAAACCCCGAAGCCTGAAATTAAGATCATGGAAAGATCGCGGTCATGTGCAGAAGGCCATGCAGGTGAAGAAAGGACCTGTGGATCGGATTTTCATCAGGGATTCCAGTAGGGAATCAGAAGAGCTAATTCGGCTCATGAATGAGTGAATGAGAACGATCTTGAGAGCGGGTGAGCGTGATGGAAGTGGTGGGTTGTGATTTTCTCTCGCCTACGTCAAGTGGTATCAGAGATTGAATCTTGCTTGTATATTTCAAGAAGAGGGAGGAAGAAGCAAGAAAAGGTAAGGAGCACTTTGATACACGTCAAGTGGTATCAGAGTGGGATTTCATCTGTGCATTTCAGGTGAAGTGAGAAGGTAAAAGAAGACAGTGCGTTGGAGACTTTGTAAGGATTGTTTGCAGGTAGGCAGCAATCAAGAAGAGAGTCAGGGAGACTGTAGTAGGATGAAGATGGTAGAAATCTTAGTGTGGAGTGACAGCAGCAGGTTTGCTAGGAAAGAAGACAAAGATAGCACCATGGTTACTGAAGGCCATAGGCATGCTGGGAAGAAAAGCAAGGCAAAAAAGCTTGCAGAAATGGATAAAGAAATGGATGAAGGGCTCGTTGATATTAGAGTGGAGATAGAAAAGATTGCGTTGAATATGCAGCTGAACGCGAGGATAAATGAGCTCGAATTGAAGCTGCGGCGGGATAAGAAGCCGAGATGGGTATATGAGTGGCCCATGAAGAAACCAAAAGTGAAATGGCCAGTCAAGGAGTTGATGGTCATAAGAGAGTGAAGGTTGTTAAAAATATGGTTGAGGTATGCTGAAAACCTCAAGGCCACAGAGGAAAAGATAATTATGTCTGTGAACCATAGACTGGGAGAGGTCTCGATGATATTGATGAAGAGAATGAATTGGGATCAGCTAAGGATCTCAAGAACTACTAGGAGGGCAGAGAAGAAGTTCCAGTTTTCCAGGTGGGCAATGAAATGAGATCATTGTAGGATCTTGAAGACTGCCAGGAGGGCAGCGAAAGGTTTCCAGTTTGCCAGGTGGGCAAGGAAACATAGATGGAATTAGTTGATTCCATGGACTACCAGGAGGGTAGTAGAGACATCCCATATTGCCAGGTGGGAAGGGATGAGCCAGTGAGTTTTGATCAGCTAGAAGAGCTGACCGAGCAGATGAGACTGTCTAAGGGTCTCATAAATTCAGAGGTGAGCTTGGATCAGCATGTGCACCTGACCGAGGAGGAAGATCAGGATAATATTATGATGATTGGAGGAATTGGAGTATTCCTACCATTTTCCTGAGAGGAGGCAGAATTATGTGTTACAGAGAGAGCAGCGACAGTAGAAGAACAGTCGGTTGAGACTGTCAAGGAGGAATTGGAGAAGGTGTTTGAAAATGCCCAAGCACAAATAGAAGCAGATGAAGAGAATGAGCATTCGGGGTAGTGGCTCAATGATTTTGGCCAGGGAGATGAAAAGAAAGAATCTGTAGAACTGAAGCTAGCAGAAAAGTAAGCCAAAGAGCGAGCAGGCAGATTTACCACTCCATGGGAGATGGAGCTAGAGATGTTGGAGGATTGGCTGAACAACCCAGGACCAGCAAGAGAACTGATAGAATTTGATCTTTCAGAGAAGGTGACTGAACAGAAATTCAGTCAGGAAGAGACTGCAGAGTAGAAGTCTATAGTAGAGTGGCAACTTGAGGCCAAAGATGAAGATGAAGAGGATGGCATGGGAGATCATGATGATCTACCCAATTGCAGAAACTTTTTGCAGCTGAGGAGACTGCAAAAATAGGACCAGCCACTGGAGCAGCTGAATGCAACGATCGAAGAGATTAGAAGGATGATGTTGAGGTCATCAGAGAATGCTAGCGAGGAGCAGATGAGCAGAAGGGAGGAAGCAGTAGCAACAGCAGCAAAATGGAGCAAATGAGAAGCTTCAGATATTTGTTTGGGATCCAGGAGGATTTCCAACAACTGAGAGGGGAAGCTCATGAGTAGGAGCTCATGATTTTGCAGCTGAGGATTTTGATGCAGGAGCATCTTTCCACGTTATCCAACCAGCCATCCAGCCACGTCGAGTGCCTGCATTCAAGATGAAGAGAGGCGCAACCCTCATCTTTTAATTTGTAATTGAATGTAATTTAATGTCTAGGCTGGTGAGCCATAGAGTCGTGCCTTCATGTAGACTGTAAATAAGATCGACCATTAATGTGTGTATGGATGAGATCTAGATCCGGATTCTGGACTAGATAGCCCATTCAATGCAATTGAATAGGGTAGGTAGGTTGGAGGGAAGCGCTCGAAGAGCCCCCTCAGGTAAAAGAGATCTGATATTTCATTTTGAAAAATGAAGTAGTGATAATGGTTGTAAGAGGAGAGACAGAGAGAGCTCGAGAACACCCTTGTACAAACAGGCATTTGCCATTTTTAATATAAACAGAAGTAGTTTTTCCTGCATGAATTCTGTGTTATGTGGATGTCTGTGAGTGTTCTTTTATGTTGTAGATGTATACTGTAGTTGTACATTTGCAGGAGTGTGTTTGATTTCAGGTGAAGGTCTTTGAGGCTTCATGCTAGGAGGGTGTGACAGAATTCTACGGGTTCTAAGAGTCGTGCACAGAGGATGCACTTCTGAACTCTGCGGAGTCAGACAAAGATGTGCTACTACACAAGAAATGGAGTCAACAACTCAGGAGAAGACCTCAAAGTTGCTAAATACCTTGGAGGCAAGGCTGTGTATGAGAGACACAGTTGCAGACAGAACTTAACTGTGAGTTCTGTAAAGCTCTGCTATGTGTGCATTGAGCACAGGCACAAGGTGTAGTTGGAGGAACTCTGTTGTGAGTTCAAACAGAATCTCTGAGGAGTTCTGTGAAGCTCTGCCAGGTGGGCATTGAGCAGGTGCAAGGAGTTCATAAAGATAGAACTCTGTTGTGATTTCAGGAAGAAGAAATAGAATCACTGTGGATTCTGCGACGCTTTGCCAGGTGGGAATTGAAGAGGTAAATAGAGGCATAGGAGAAAGGAGACAGAACAACTGAACATTCTATGGAGAAGATACTCCGCTAGGAGGGCGTCGAGTAAGTGTGTAGACAGACACATAGGAGAGAAGAGAACTCTTTGAGTTCTGTATTCTGAAGAAGAGTCCATTGAGGGATCTTCACAGGGTTGTTGAATACCCTGAAAGACTCAACAATCAGGTTGCTTGAGTAGGATATAACCCAGAGGGAATTTCACAATCTCCATCTGTAGGAGAAGGGAAGAAAGATAAAACTCCTTAGGGGTCTGAGTGTTTGAGAAGCTCAAGAGAGACAGCACGGTGTATGCGTGAAGACTCTACAGGAGGTAGAGGTCAAATCTTTAAATATTTGAAGAAAATCTCAGGAGGAATAGCATCGTGGAGAACGCAAGCGAAGCTCAAGGTCATGGAGCTCGCAGAGGAAAAAGAGCACAAAGGTTGAGGCCTTTGAGAACTTGAGAATTCTTCCAAGTCTGGGACGAAGCATAGGAATCTCAGGAGAGCACAGCAGCCGTCGGATTGACGGAGGAAAGAGATCTGGACCGTTGGTTTCTACGTCCAGGAGGAGCCTAGGAGAAGTGCACAGAGGGGGAGATCGACAGCCGTTGGATCTCATTCAGAAATCTCGTTAGCCGTTGGATCGAGAGAAAATGCCCAGAGTTTAGTCTCTGGAGTGTGTGCAGAAGAAGAGATCTGGACCGTCGGATCTGGGTCCAAATACCCAACAACCATCGAATCTGTCAAGAGTTGCGTGGGAGTTGAACTCTCATAGGCAAAGGTAAAATCCCAGAGTCATCGGGATATCGGCGTTCGTGAAATCGGGAGTCACGAGGACAAGAAATTCGAGACACTCCAAGTCTCAAGACACCGGGAAGATCTGGATCGTCCGTTAGCAGAGACACATGGCGGATATTGAGGCATCGGGAGTAGGGAAATCGGCATTCCCGTGAACATGAGATTGGGAATTTCCATAGGGAATTACCCAGAATAATCTGAGTCGTCCGTTTGGGGAGACAGGCGTCAGAAATCTGAAGAGAGTCGGGATATTCGACATCAGGAAATCGGAGTTCCTGAGGTCGAAAGAGTTGGGACATCAAAAGTCTCGAAATCCTGGAGAAATCGGGACCGTCCATTAGAGGAGGATGCGTGGCAGAAATCAGTGCCATCGGGGAAAGTCCCGACAGGAATTTGTTGATCGGCGTTTGGGTCATTGGGATATCGGGGATTCTGGTGACAAGGTGTTTATACATTTTGGAATCATGAATTTCGAAACCCCGATGAGTGGGAGCCAGCTGTCATCATATCAGAGAAGTGGGAAGTGCCATTGTGTGGGCCAGCTGTCAGCATAGCGGAGAGTCAGGATTTGGAGAATCGGGAATCTCGTGAGAAATTGCATTTTGGCATTGAAAAGATCGAAACCCCGACGGGAATATAAGACTGAGGTCACAGGGATAGTGGTCATATTGGCTAGGATCCTAGCCAAGAGGGCTAACGCGTAAAGGGCGCGTCGGGATTCGAGGGATCGCGAAGCCTGAGGACTATTGCATTTTGGCATTGGAAAGTCCGAAACCCCAATGAGGACACAAGGCTGAGGTCTTGTGAGATACAGGTCACATGGACCATGAGCTTATCCTGGAGGTCTAGCGGGAAAAAGAGCTCATCGGGATTTTTAAACCCAAAACCCTGATAGGAGGATATAAGGCCGCGGTCTTATGGAGAGTTGTCATATGGACCAGAGCGCATAGCCAGGAGGGGCTAAGGCCGGAAGAGAGCTCATCGGTGATCGGGGATTCAAGAGGTAAATAACTCTTGACGACGGGGAACAGAAAACCCTGAAGCCTAAAATTAAGATCAGGGAAAGATCGTGATCATGTGCAGAAGGCCGTGCGGGTGAAGAAAGGACCCGTGGATCAGGTTTTCATCAGGGATTCTAGTAGGGAATCAGAAGAGATAATTCGGCTCGCATGAGAAATTTAGATCAATCCTGAGAGCGGGTGAGTAGAGGTGTGCTCTCGCCTGCATCAATTAATCAACTGAAAGGAGGCATATTTTAATCTTAACGCTCTTCTTTTAGTGGGATCCAGGTGATGGGGGGTTGACCCATGTTCAAGACATAATTTTATATCGTCATACCAAGGACTGACAAAGTTTTGTGCACAACAGATTGAATTTTTATTATGTTGTCCTAGGTTTGACACATCGTTTTCTTCTTATTGTCCTGCCGCTGAGTCAGAAACTAACTTGCATAGCCCTTGGCCTCTCACTGTTTGTGCTGGGGTGATTTTTATGTCATACTCTTGTAAGGAGGTGAACCAGTTTGCCCTCTTTTCGCCTAGTTCTTTCTGCACTAACAGATTTCTGACGGCTAGGTAAGGGACAATAATTTTCATCCTAGATTTCAAAAGATAAGATTAGAAGTGCTTTACTACTTTAAAAATAGCATAGGCTTGTTGATCTACCGTTGGGTAATTAAGTTCTACACCTTTGAAAGCAGATCTCATAAAGGCAATTGGGACTTCCTTGTTTTCAGTTTTTTTTTGAGTTAGGACAACAGCATAGGAGCGGTCAGAAGAAAATGTGTAGAGCGTGAAGTCTTGCGAAAAGTCGGGGCTCATGAGAGAAGGGGAATCTATTATGGCCTTTTTTATTGAATTAAAATCTTGGTTTTCTAAGGGTCCCCAATGATATTGTGCGTCCTTTTTTATTAAATTCTGTAAAGGTCTCACCATTTCTGAAAAAATGGGGACAAATCTCCTAACAATTTTTATCTGGCCTAAGAAATACTGCATAGACTTTTTGGACTAGGGAGGGGGGAGTTTTTAGATGACTTGAGTCCTTTTAGGGTCGATAATCATCCCTTTGCTTGACATAATAAATCCTAAGATCTTACCTTGTTCTACTGCAAAGATATATTTTTTAAGATTCAAGGAAATGTCGTACTTATGACATCGTTGTAAAACAACTCTCAAATGAGCTAGATGATCAGTTTTGTTTTTCGAGAATATAGTAACATCATCTAGGTAAACTATGACAGATGGATTGATTAAGCCTCGGAAAGCGATGTCCATCGCTCTCTGGAAATTGGCACCAACATTAATGAGTCCAAAGAGCATTTTCCTATAAGCGTAGGTGCCCTATGGAGTGTGGAAGGTAGTTTTAAGTTGGTCTGGAGGAGACATCAGGACTTGGTTGTACCCTGAAAAACCATCCAATAAGGATAATCTTTCAGAACCAGATACCTGTTGAAGGATCTATTCCATGGGTGGGATAGGGTAGTTGTCTTTATCAGACGCTCGATTAAGGTTTCAGAAAGTGACGCATAGTCAGATTTCACCACTCTTCTTTTGGACTGGGACTAGATTAGAGACCCATTACGTGTGCCTAACTGGGAAAATTATCTTAGCATTCAGGAGTTTATTTAATTCTTTTTTGACGGTCGATTCGAGTTTAGGGTGCATTTTTCGTAACTTTTGTTGAAACGGCAAGGTTTGGGGTTTCATAGGAATGACGTGTTGTATGATGTTAGGATCAAAGGTCTTTAGGTCGTCATACATCCATGAAAAAACATCTTTGAATTCCTTAAACAATTTAATAAACACCTCTTTCTCTTGTTCAGAACACCCCACCCCTAAATTAATGCACTGTGGATTTTCATTAGTTCCCAAGTTTACTTTTTCATACGATAAAGAGGAACTATTTTTTTTAGAATTGACCGATTTTTTGAATTTGTCTTGAAGATCATAAAAATTTTCTAATCTACCTACAGAATCAGGGATAGAATTTACCATGTCCAATGAAGATTCAGGAGATCTCAGATCTGGAATTACCGTGAAATCGCGAAGATTGTCGTCATGAGTGCATTCATCGATCACTGCACCTTGGAAAGTTTCTTCCATATGCAGGAAACTAATAATTTGTTGATCTTCATCGAAGACTCTCCAATTCGTGATGTTGTCGGGAACAGATGGCCTGAACAACAGGTCAACAGAGAATGCATTCGGGGACAAGCCTTCTATAAGAAAGAGTTTCGAAGCTACGTTAGCTAATAAATCGGCATCTGAATTATTCAATCTAGGAATAGAATTTATGTTGAAAGTAGAAAAATTATTCATTAAATTCCATAACTCAGATTGGTAGCTTTTAAGATGCAAAGACAAACAGTGGATAGAATCTCTTACCTGTCTAACCACGATTTCTGAATCACCAAAGATAGTCAAATTTTGAATGTTCATTTCTAATGCTTTTCTGAGGCCTTGCAATAAAGCCTCATATTATGTTGTGTTGTTTGTACATTCAAACTCTAATCTGCATGCAATCAAGGTTTTGTTACCTGCTGGATCAATAATAACGTAGCCCACACCAGCTCCTTCCTTGGACTTTGACCCGTCAAAGTAAAGAGACCATATTTGATTTTTATCGGGTGCATGAGACCATTGTGTAGAAACTGTTGGCTGCATATATGCCACAATCTCGGACTGCTGCTCCGGGTTAGTGATAGCTGAAGTCTCGGCCATGAAATTGCCGAAAAAGGTAACCATTGTAATGATCCCAAGCCAAATTCTTTCTTGGAATCACTAACTACTACTAATTTATTGAGTTATTAAGTGCATACAAGATTCATCAACACATGGAGATCACAATATATTCAAGATGTAGAAGCACAAGCAAAGATCTGACCTTTTTATTATGAGCAATGTAAGATCAATACAATAGATGGCCGATCTGGCATAAACCTCATATGATCGTACAAGAAATAGATATGAGCTGCTACAAAATGATCCCGACAATACAAAATAAGCCTCCAAAGGCTAGATATACAATGAAGACTAAATCAAGCAGATCTGAGCCATACTAATGCTCAACCTCCAAACTGGAAAGTGCCACGTCCTGCTAGAATGCTGAAGCCCTAAATAATTATGCCCTACTACCAAAAGTGTCCAATCATCCCAAGAAATATGCCAAATGATAGATCGGGCAACTGTAAGGAAAACCCAGATGTCCAAATTCCCAAATCCACTCTCAAACTCCGTAGATCTGAAATCTCCACTGAATGGTGTGCCCCACTGGATGACTGAAACCCTAGCTAGTTCGGCCCTGATGAAGGAGGCCTCCAAATGCTCTGAAACTCTCCAAGAATATAGATCGGGCTATGAGAATCCCGTGGGAGAAGTTTCGGGCTCAGATCTCAAGCAGATCTCCCTAGATCTGAGTTTTACCGAATCACAGGCCATCCCCTATGGCTCCACAATGTCCCAATCTGCAGACAAATGTATAATGATGATAAACCTCCAGAAAATCCCTCAAACTGATGGTCTTGCCCCTGCAAACAAAACCCAACTGTTGGAATGGCCCCGGGCCCTCAGGATAAGCTGGATCGAACCTCCCTCGATAAGTTGGCCCTGAGACTAGAATGGTGTGGAGGAGTCTTTCATCCTCGAGACCAAGATGTGGAATAAGGTGAGTGGATATTTCACCACTGAGTTTCTCACAAGGGTTTGTACAGCAAAACCCCCAAACTGAATGCTCAAGAGCAATAGCAAATGCTAATCCAAAACCAGAATGAATAATAGGTGCACCCCAGCCTCTTACTTATACTTTTCCTTCTAATTCTCTGTTGGGTTAGGTTAACTCCCAGGGTTAATCTTCTATTCTTCTGTTGAGTTATCTTTTACTCCTTTATCCATTTCCTTTCTTAATTCAACTTAAAAATAAAACTTTTAACTTCTTGACTTTCCCCCCTTCAGTGTGAGACTATGACCTAGTGGGGGTGCCCAGGCCACTGAGTCTCCTCATCACCTCTCTAAGAGGTGGGGGACATTACATCCATCCCTTGTATTTCGGGCGAATCGGCAAAAGGTGTAAATGGTTCGTTGGGATCATTTAAATCTGTCACTGTGAACTTTAGGTAACGTTCACGATTTACCTTGATTTTGTTGGGCTTTCCATTCTCGGGCAACCGCAAGTGTGACCAATCTGTCGCGAAATAGCCGTGTAGCTTCTCTAACCAGTCTCTTCTTAAAAACAAACCATAAACTTCTGGAATATCCACAACAATAATATCAATCACTTGATGAACTTTGGGGTTAGACAATAATCTTATAAGCACATTCATTAATTCTCCTATAACCTTAACACTAGTTCGATCAAGTTGGATGATCTTTAGGGTGGATGGTTCAACTTCAGCATTAATCTTCTGACACATAGACCATGGCATTACCTTGGATGATGCTCCTGAGTCTACCATTTAGTTGTGCATGTTCCTATTCAATATTTCGAAAGTTAACAAAAAAGGAGGTACATTTCTGCGAGTACTAATAGTGGAAGCTTGTGGCTTTTTACTCGCAGCCTCTAAAGCTAATTTATCTACATTTGTTACATTATTTACATGAAGGTCTCTCTTCTAATGAGGATCAGAATTGTTCTTAGCAGAGGCATTCTGAGGGACTTTTGGGTTATTCTGAGAAACTTTGTTACTGCTTGGATTACCATTTTTGCTATTCTTTGTGATATTCTGTAACATTTTTTGTAGCAGAAACGGAAATTTTAATAATTCATAAACAGAAATGTTGGCCCTTAAATTTTTTGGATATGCAACTAAATCATAATCTAAGTTTGGGTTTACATGACTCTATTTAGTCTCAGTTGATTTAGACTGTTTTGGGGGTAAATTCATAGTGTTTTCAGAAGAGGGTTTGTTTTCTGTCTTACTCCTAGTATTGTAGGGATGTACCGTCTCGAAATTAGCTTGAAAAATGCTATCCGAGAAGTGTCCAAAGATGTTTGGAGAAGATTCATTTTCTTCAACTATCTCTGGTTCAACTACTTCCTCAGGAATCTCAGGAGGCATCAAGTTATCCTAGGCTTCTAGAATCGTTTGAATAGCGAATTGCAGGCTTTCTAGATTTAGGCCTTCGGTATTCGAATTAAGTCGGTTGGTAGGAAAAGGATTCCTAAATGGGGGTTTGTAAGGCCCTTTGCTTGGAGAAGCTTCTTCGACCGTCCTTTTCAAATATATAACTTGATTTGACAGTTTTTGAACGACTTTTGTTAAGTTTTCTAAATCTGAGCTTTCAGGTTGTGTTTTATTTTGGGCGGGTCTAGGGAGGATTTCAATTTTCTTTTTGGAAGATGGACTAGTCTCTATTTCGTTACTAGTAGTGTCTTTCAAGCTGAGGATGTCTTTCTCAATCTGACTGGCCTCTTCAAAGGCTTCTAACAATGTGGCTTTCTTGGATCTCTTTACCCAAATGGCTATACTTTGATGTAAGGCTTTTGTATAATATGCTATCATAAGATTCTTAGCAGGCATCGAATCCGTAGGGATCTGGTTCTTTAGTGTTAATAATATTTGGTTAAAGTCTTTGATTTTCTCTTTGGGGTTCATTCTTAAACTAGAAATCTCCATGACTAAAACTTATGGGGACTTATCGTCTCCAAACTTCTCAAGAAAGCAGGATTCAAACTTCTCCCATGACACGATGGTATGCGGCTACTGGGAAAAATACCAGGTAGAGGCATTGCCCTTGAAAGTATAGGGGAACAATCTATAGACTACGTCTTCGTGCTCAATATTACAGAGTCTAATGGCTAACATGAACTTTTTGATGTGATCTTCAACGATCTGTTTAGAGTCCGGGTCAAAATTGGGGAGCCACTTCTCTGGATGTTTGGGCAAGGGATGTTGAGGCTCGGGTACGGCTACTGCATCTTGGTCAATCCAGGGTCTGGCAAGATTATTCTGATTGGCCATTTGTGTGGGTGGTGTCGAAGGTTGGGATGAGTAACTACCTTCATCATAGGATTCTTCTCTAGAAGAAGAAGGGGATGATGGAGGTGGTGAGGGTGGTATACCAGATCCTCTCGTTGCAGGAGTGAGCATTGGATCTGTGGGGTGTAAGGTGAGATTAGTGCCTCCAAGTTGTTCCCTGATATCAGATAAATCTAATGGTTGGTCCAAAGGTCGATTTGGTTGCCTTAAACGGGCGAAGGCACTATGTGTTCTTATGAGAGATTGGCGGACAATATCTTGTATGTCACCACCTGTAGGATTTGGGGTTACTGGTTCAACTGTGATCCGTAGATCATCGTTTGATGTGGTTGTTGTTTGAGGGATGATGTTTTCATTTGAATGACTTCTTGTCACTATAAGTGAGCGGTTGGGTGGTGGAGGAGTCTTACGACCACCTCGTGCCATTAATAATTTTCAGGCCCTCCTTCTAGCGCCATTTGTTGACGGGCGAAATTGACCGCTCGTCAAATGGAGGGGTGGATCTGGTCCGGGGTTGTCTAAATAACCCAAGCCATTTGGATTAATCTACTCCGATGAGTTTAGCGGCTCAGTTAGCCGATCTAAATCCTAGGAAAACGAAAGTAAAACTAAGCTAAAGAAACTAATCTAAGTGAAAAACAACTACTGCAAACTATATACAAA
>ML824521.1:0-15253 GCA_009831015.1 Picea engelmannii | reverse complement strand
TATATATATATATACAGTTTGCTAACTAAAAGAAATAAAATGATAGTTATCTAAGCTAAGCAATAAAATAACAATCCTAACTGTAAATCTAAACTATAGAAATAAACAGTGAAAAATGTTCAGATTATAAGAAATTTATATATTAACTAAACTAATTAAATAGCACTAACAGACTGACCTATAATAGCGTTTCCTATTTGTCCTGTGCACAGTACTCGATTTCGCTGTTTGATGGGGGAAACCCGCACCAGATTCTCCAATACTTCACATAAACATGAAGCAACAACGCTTCTGAATGCTATTGACAGAATAGGTAAAGGATGCAGCAACAACAATTTTATAGTTTACAAATAATCGCACTAAGATAAATCCCACTGCAAAGATTTGTACATAACTGCTCATTTAACAAAGAAGATTAACCTTATGTTCATTAAATTAAAACAGGATAATTGTTGTATGTAAAATGAGAGACATCAAATATGGACACAATTTAAATCACATCACATCAATCTGTAACAAATTTTGATATCTAAAGTAGTCAATAATTTGATTACAAATTGAAATGAACAAAACTTGAAATAAAAGTATGATATATTGAAAACTAAAGTCGTACAAACATCCACTTTCATTCCAGTCAGAATCATCAATCCATAGTCTCTGCCTCCAAGCAGCGATGGTTTGTTTACAAAAAATAATAGGTATATAAAGGCCACAGGATGAAAACATTTCTTGTGGAAATTGTCAAAACTGTTTGCAAAAAATATGGGAACAATCTCCCAAATTCCTATTTCTATCTAGGACTAACAACCTAATCCAAAACTGTGTAAAAAAAACATGTTCAAAGATGCTACTATCGATCCAATTTCTTTTGAAATTCGTGTGTACCTGTAGATGCACAAAAATACACGATTTCATATTGTGTTTAGTTGTAAAATCAACAAAAACTCAAATTTTATGACTAGCTACAGAATCTCACAATTCTATAGCTAGTTATTATTTACAAACAGAATCGTATTGTATCAGTTCAATCATAATAGAAATATATGTGATTTATCAAGAAAATTCTTCATACTAATTCAAAGCAAACAAAATCATTTTGAAATCATTCTTGAAATATCGTACCTTGGTTTCAGGGATTCGATCCGTTCAAGCCATTTTCTAATTAATAATGGCAGTGGTCGCCTCTACATTTTTGAAAACGACAGAGCCCGTGGTCTTCTGCCTTTTATCATTAGCTTGCAGTCTGTCATTTTCTTTGGTTGACACATTTACCTGAGCCTCTAATGACTTGATTCGGGATTGGAGTAGAGGCACATCTGTATAATATCGGTCGAGCCACGACTTGCATTCATTGCACTGTGGTTGATCAGGCCGTGTAATCAAAGGTGAGGAATCTCTTAAATTACCAGGGGTTCCACTGTCAAGATTGATCCCGGGGAAGTTGGGGTCATCTCTAAGGCACGGCGGGAGGTTCTACATGTAGTCATAGGGCTTGACAGAACAAAGGTCGTGTGAGTATAAATACTCCTTGGTTAGAAATCGTTCGATTTCGGAATCGGAATCTTCACTCAATACAATTGGTTTCTGATATGTGTTTTGTTTAGTTTTATTATGAGCACACCTTGATACCCAACGCGCAACCTTCTTACCCTTGCCATTGACATCATTATTATTACCCTTACCCTTTTTCTTCGCAGTCCTCTTGACAGACTTAGCACTGTCTTTTAGGCATGATTCACGCAGGGTGTTGGGTAGGTCATTGTTCGGGTAGGTCGAGGGTTCAACAGCGGGTAAGAGTGTAGGAGGGGGCACGATAGGCCCGACAAGGGTTTCTGTGACCACGGTTTTGTCTACTTGTCCAATTTCAGGACTATCAAAGCCATTTCTCAACACAAAAGCTTCCCAACAGTTGCCACTCAACCTCAAATGATGGACTATAACAATTTTAATTAAACAGTGGTGGAAGAGGCTAGAGTCAGCTTTCTCCCTCTTGTATCGTTTAGCCATTTTATACAAACTCTGAAGGAGGAAATGTGGCATATTCAAAGTAAAATCTATGAAACTCATAAGCAGTCGGAGGTGGTATAGGAAAACTAAACCGTATCTACCCTCGCATGTAATGAATTTCTTAATAATGGCCAACAAATCATGCCACCTAGACTTAAGGGTTGTAATTGGAATACCTTTGTGGCAACTGTTGATTTTCCTTGAGGTAAACAGGAGCGACCATGGCACTTCATCAACCTTCGAATTCTTAAACCATTTTTTCCCTTTGGCTGGCAGACCAATGGCTAAGCTGAGGAATTCCTCGTTCAATTCGAGTTGGATGCCCCCAACTTTGGCCCTACATCCATCGAATGTGAGGGAAAATTGTTGAGCAATTGCGAGGTTGAAACCCTCGAATTTTTTAATGAAAACTAACCAGCCATTCCTCTCCAGGTCCTCTCGGGCATTATCAAATAACAAAAACGTTTGGATGTCGTTAGGTTTGATTCGCACTACAGGAGCCATTAGCAGATAGCACACGGTCAACAGGGTAATCGGTGAGGGGGTTTGACATGGTAAACACAGAACCATTTTCCCGCACGTTTTCCCAAAACAAACAAAGGCAGCCCGCAATGCACGACAGAGCGTTAATGCTTATGCATGCGAGGGTGGTGGAGTAAATTGAAACCATGTAACAATATCATGTTGGCATGTACAATTGACGACGCCTTGGTAAAATGTTTCAATTAAATCACAATAGTGTATATCAAAAGCATTGCAAACAACATGCCAAACGAATAATCATTGAAAACCATGACATGCATAACAAAAAATCGATCTGAATGTTTAAATAAACAATGTCATTTGCATGATTTAAAAGAAACCAATATGTCTAACATTGCACCAACGATTTGAGCCCAAAATTAATGTGTTCAATAAAACCATTGCACCAAGGATTTGATCAAAGACACCAGAATATCATATAACCATTGCATCAACGAATTTATAAATCGAAACCAAATTGACAATGTTCAAATGCAAAGTGTGTGAAGGTTTGGTTTTCTGATATATGTACGACCAGTGGTAAGTTGGAGGTAAAAAGAGTTATGACCACATAAACAAATAGGTTCATAACAATCCAAAATATCATTCTAATGCCATCAACATGAATCCCAACTGTAGGTTTTCACGCTTGCAGTCGTGAAAATTAAAATGAGAAGCAAATATGTGAAAGCAAAGATAATAGTGTTGTTTTCTTTTTAGCGAAATGCGACGAGTATTGAGGGTTCAAAACCCTTGTGTAGGCTGCTTGTAAGGAAAAGATAGAAATGAAAATGGTTGCCAACAAGGTGGAGATACAAATCATGTTCCATATGCTATGTTAACTTAGATTATGTGATGGAAATCAATGACGATAGGGATTGCAGTTGTAACATCCCCCAATTTGACTGAGGAACATTTCTATGTGGAATACACATAAAAACAAAAAAAAATATTTCTAAATCATTTATTGTAGCTTACTAACTGCAAATTAAGCACATATTTAACTAGAATAGGATGCCCATAATTAAATCCATCTACAACATTATAAATGCAAATGAATGCAGTTAGTAAACCATTTACAATAACACATAAAACCATTCTCTTTCATGGAGTAAAATTAACATCCATAAACTCATAAGAAAACTTAGACAATAGATAAACACCTATCTTTAATTGGAAGTTTCTGTAACCAAATGCTTGGGAAGGACATTCCACCTAATCATAGAATTTTTGTTCTAGATCTCATTATAAATTCACCCTAGGGATGGAGATAGGAATATACAAAAGAAGGGTGCCTCTGACAATCCCTTCACAGATAGATAACCCAGAACCCTCTAATATTCTCCCACAACTATCCCAAATTTCCTCCATCTCTCTTCCTCTTGACCTGCCCAACCCAAGGAATGTACCCTAGCACTTCTCTCAATCCATTGGGTGTCCCATTTGTTTATCAAGGTATCTCTATAACAGATAACCAATAATATCCATCTTGGGAACTCAAGGGAACTCGCTTCCAATAAAACTACCAGAGAAACAATAGCAAACACTTGATGTTATAGTCTAACTCACTCGGGAGTTCAGTCTTCAGACATCACAACCTTGCTCTTCAATTTCTAGCTCCAAGACACACCATATATGCTCCAACATGATCCATAATTTTCCCATCCTTCTTTCCCTAGCCCCGGTGCTCTTTTTCCTTGTTGTCTGCTTATTGTTCATGCGAAGACTAAATGTGAAAAACTACATATCCTCCCATACGAATTTCCTTTATTTTCACAAGAAATTTGACTTATCACTCTACCCAATGTTGATTGTACTACAACCCCATGCTTCCAATAACTATTCTAGTGACTTCTACACACACCCCCTGACAAGTATTCAATGATTGGGCTCTCATACACTCAAACATAAAATACATGGTTTCCTCAAATGATAATAAAATTTAGAAATATGGGTTTGGATTAATATCCATAAACCATTACCCCCTTGGTTCCCTCTTAGAAACTCTCTGGGAATTCTCTCTCCTATGTATTATTCATCCCCCATCTTTGTCCATATTCCCAACATCTAACATCACATTATTTTTATTAAAATCAGAAAACACATTTCGCATATTACATTGCTTGGCCATAGCCCCATTCATTTCTACATTATGCATTAATTAAACCGAGGATTATAGTGGTAATGTTACATTCCACCTCCCCTATAATTGTGCATCATCCTCAATGCACAACATGATGCCAAAATGCATATACAAATTTACATCATAATATTCATAAGTATAAAATTTTGCAATTTGTTTACTCTCCCAACAATAGTTCCAACAAAATTCTCTCTTTCTTCTCAACATGCTGACATAAGGAATACACCCCCTTCACTACCCTTAGTTCATCATCCCACACCATTATTTTATAGGGCTATCAACACAGGTGAACAATAATTCTAAGATATGGTTTTGGAACCTAGCTACCTAAAAATAGAGTCTCGCATTTTTAAATTCCATCTTCTTCAAAATTGACAAAAGATTGTGGGTATTTCTCTTGCATATTTTCTTCATTCTGCCATGTTGCATCTTCAGGACCGTAAAAATTCCATTGAACCTTTACCGTCGCTTTGTATTTTTTCCTAATCACTTTGACTTTCCAGTGCAGGATGTGTACTAGTTCCACCTGGAAATACCCTTCGTTTTCCACTTGGATCATAGTGCAATCAATTATGTGGTTAGGGTCAGACACATGTTTATTTAATAATAATACTTTTAAAACATTATGCACTTTCATGGATGCAATAAATGCTAGTATGTATGTAACTCACCCTATCTTTTCTAATATTTCAAATGGCCCATAATATATTGCTGCTAATTTTGGGAAACAATCCAATCTTATCAAACTTCTCTTCACTTTCACTTTTAGGAAAACATGTTCTCCCACTTTAAAATCTCTAAAAACTTTGCTACTGTCTACATAACTTTTCTAGTTGTCCTGTGCAACCTTTAAATTATGCCTGACCTTTTCCATCTTCTCTTCCATTTCACTTAACAAATATAGCTCAATGATTGCTCTATATGCTAGGTTATCCAAACTCATTGGTGTGTTACACTTCCTTCCATACAAAGCTTCAAATGGAGTCATTTTTAATGAGGATTGATACCCATTATTGTAAGAAAACTATACTAACTAGATGTAGTCATCCCACTTTGATGACTAGTCCATCACATACATTATGATCATGTATTTAATTATTTTGTTGGTCCTCTATGTTTTCCCATGTGATTCTTGGTGATACATTGTATTGAGATTTAAATTTATTCCAAATTCTTTGAACAACCCTTTCCAAAAATTGGAGGTAAACTTTTTCTCTCAGTCTGAAACAATTTTCTTAGGTACCCCATGTAGCCTGAAAACTTCCTTCATGTAAATCTCTACAATGTAAATCTTCACAGGAATAAAATGTGAAACTTTTTTTAATTTATCCACCATCATCATGATGGAATCATGTTGCTTCATTGTTCTGGGAAGTTTTGTAATTAAATCAATTGTAACCACTTCCCATTTCCACTTAGATATGGGAAATGGTTGTAGCAACTGTGCTAGATGTCTATGTTTTGTCTTCACTTTTTGACATTCTAGTCACCTAGCTATGTAATTAGTCACTTCCTTCTACATCCTTGGACAATAGTGTTGGCTTCTTATAGCTGCAATTGTCTTCTCATATATTGGGTTCCCAAGATATGTCACATTGTGCATTTCCATCAACACTATTTTATTCAACTCACCTGAATTTGGCACATATATTTTTCCTTTGTACATGAGGATTTCATCCTCTTTCAACTCATAGCAATTAAATTGTTAGAAAAAAAAGGATTGCATAGAAATAAAATAAAATAAATGAGGAAATAAAACACATAAGATACACAATACAATACAGACACAAATATGTGTGGTTCACCCAGTGTGGGCTATGTCCACCAAAGAAATTTCCAAGTCCTTCCTTTATTATTATCCAACAAATGAAGGGATACAACCTAAAGAAGATATGTTGTAACTTCCTCTTCTTTCCCTCATAGTCTCCTCTCTCATAATACAATATTCACAATGATACATCGACACAATGAATTTCCCTCATAAAAGAGGGTTTTCTTCTAGGAAACAAAAACCTAACATAACTTCTACCGTCAGATTTGTGACCTTATAATGAATGGTCTAGATTTACTATGAAATTACAATATACATTTACAAGGCAATTTTTCCTTCGGGGGCTTCTCCCCCAAAGACCCGCTTTCCCCTACACTCCCCTGCGTCGAGGAGTGTACATTATTATGGGGTCTAAAGTCTTCGTGGGGTATAAACACGGATGGAAACAAAGGCCTATGAATCAGGAAGATAATCAGCTTCCACAACCAACAATCTCCCACTTAGAGACTGATCTCAACAACTCCATCATTGATGTATTTGCTGGACTATGATCCTTTTTGGACCTGGAAAATTTCTCATCTTCACCTTCATTCTTGAAGACCAACTGAAACTGACTAGGAACTCAGTTTCTCCCTAGTTACTCCCTTTGTTAACATGTCTGCAGGATTCTAGCTAGTCTATATATTTTCCAACTTCAAATGTCTATCTTCCAAGACGGATCCTATGAAATGGTACATAAGCTATATATTCTTAGTATTCAAATGGAAGGCTGAGTTCTTTGCAAGATAAATGACACTCTCACTGTCATAGTATAACCTGTTATTCTCCTGATTCTTTCCCAATTCCTCCATAAACCTCTGTAAGCAAATCATTTATTTACTATCCTATGTAGAAGCAACATACTCTACTTCTGTTGTTGAAATTGCAACAACCTTTTTCAGTTTTGAAATCCAAATTATCGGTGTTCCACCTATAGTAAAAACTTACCCTATGGTGCTCCTCCTACTATCTTTATGACCTACCATATCTGAATCAACATATCCTTGTAGAATAGTCTATGAACCTCCAAAACATAATGCATGAGTAGCAATACCTCTCAAATACCTAAGAATCAACTTTACTTCCTCCCAATGTTCTTTACATGGATTGTTCATATACCTTCCCACAACTTCCACTACATGTGCAATATCTGGTCTTGTGCAAACCATCGCATACATCAAGATGAAAATTGTTGATGAATAAGGGACCCTAGACATGTACTCTATCTCCTCTTGTGTCTTGAGACACATTTCCTTAGTTAATTTGAAATGGTTGACCAAAGGTGTACTAACTGGTTTTTCATTTTGCATTCTAAACCTCTCCAACACCTTCTCTATGTACTCACCCTAAGACAATGTCAATTTATGATTTTTCATGTCTCTTGTTATTCTCATACAAAGGATTTTCTTTGCGGAACCCAAATACTTCATCGCAAATGAATTATCTATTTTCTTATTGAGTACATTTATGTCCTACATATTAGACCCTGCAACAAGCTTGTGATCAGAGTCCACTTTTATAGAACTTATTTGATTAATAACCACATTAAATTCATTTAAATGATCTGCAACAGACCCACCTCTTCATTATAAATACCTTATTGAACATAGAGGGTTTTTCATATAGTTTAGCCAATGCATCCATCAACTCCTTCGTTGTATTTTCTTTCGAAGTATTGAAATCCACTGACGTTGCCAAGCTCAGTCGTACCATTCCAGTGCCTTTCTGTCAAAAACCTCCCATTCTTCATCCTTCATGGACATTGGCTTCTTTTCTATACCACCCAATGGTAGGAATAGATCCTTCTGACATAAATAAACTTCCATCTGCATCTTCCATAACTGGTAGTTTTGGCCATTAAATTTATCGACCCTAAACTTTTCATCTTTCGCCATTGCTCCCACTCAAAATAGGAACCCTCTTTTCCTATGAGTTACATTTCTCTATGATACCAATTGTTAGAAAAAACATGATCACTGAGAAATACAATAAAACAAATGTCGAAATAAAACATAGAAGATACACAATACAATAGAGACACATATATATGTGGTTCACCCAGTGTGGGCTACGTCCACCAGAGAAAATGCCAGGTCCTTCCTTTATTATTATCCAACAAATGAAGGGACACAACCTACAACACACCCATTATAACTTCCTCTTCTTTTTCTCACAGTCTCCTCTCTTAGAATACAATATTTGTAATGATACATAGCCACAATACATTTCCCTCATAAAACAGGGTTTCCTTCTAGGGAAAAAACCCTAATATAACTTCTACTTTCAAATATGCGACCTTATAACGAATGGTCTAGATTTACTATGAAATTACAATATAGATTTACAAGGAATTTTTTCCTTCGGGGGCCTACTTGCCCCCCGAACCCCCCAGCCGCAGGGATGGTCCCCTCGGACCTCATAGGGGGATAAATCCCCCCCTGCACTCCCCCACGTGGAGGAGTGTATATTATTCCAGGGTGTAAATTCTTCATGGGGTATAAACACAACTGAAAATAAAGTCCTCTAGATCAGGAAGATAATCAGGCTCCACAACCAACATAAATATCTATTCTAAATTGCCTCGTTGTAATGTCTCTTTTATTTTTAGATATTATTGAGCTGAATTTGTTTCCTCTAAAAATTTTCCTTTTAAATATGTTTTTAACATGCTAATGGCTGAAATATGCACTTTGTGATCCCTTTTGCTGAGTGCATCAACTACATGATTTTCCTTGCCTTTTATATGCCTAATTTCAAATTCATATTCACTCAGAAACTCTATTCATCTAGTTTGTCTAGAATTTAATGTCGATTGTCCAAATAAATTCTTCAGAACACAATGGTCTATCCTTAGCTCAAATATTCTACCCATGAGGTAATGTCTCCACATTTTAATGCATGAATAATTTCTTCTAACTTCAAGTCATGTGTAGAATAATTCCTCACATGCTCCTTTAGGGACTAATAGCATACCACATGATGTTTTTTACTGAGGACTCCATCAAGCCCTTCCTTTCATGCATCGGTGTGCACTAAAAAACATTCATCTAGATCTGCAATCTTTAATATTTGTATGCTTGTCAAAATATCTTTCAACTGCTGAAAAATTTCTTCACATTTACGAGTCCATTCAAATTTCACTCCCTTATTTTGCAAAGAACTGATTGGGCTTGCAATCTTTGAAAATCCTTTTATGAATCTTATGTAATAATAATAAAAACTCATAAATTATTTAAACTTTGTCACATTTTTTATTTTTTTCCATCCCCTAATGGCATTTATCTTCTCGGGATCAATTTTTATCCCATCTACTCAAATAATATGCCCCAAGTAGTGAATCTTCTTTTGATAAACTATGCACTTACTTATTTTTTAATACAATTTATGCTCTCTCAAAACTTGCAGCACCATCCTCAAATGTTTCTCATGCTCTTCTTTTATCCTTGAGTAAATGAGAATATCATCTACAAAAACAATCACAAACGTGTCTAGGTACTCCCTGAACACTCCATTCATCAGACACATGAAAATTTTGGGGCATTTGATAGCCCAAATGAAACTATTGTAAATTCATAATTCCCATTCCTTATTCTGAATGTTTTATTGTTGATATCCACTTATTTTATCATCGCATGATAATTATAACATGATCTCAAGTCGATCCTTGAAAAGATTCTTGCACCCTTTGGTAGATCAAATAAATCATGAATCTCTGGCAAAGGATATTTGTTCTTTATGGTGACCTTATTTATCTTTCTAAAATCAATACATAACCTTAGTATTCCATCCTTCTTCTTTACAAAAAGAACTAGGGATCCCCAAGGTGACACACTTGGGCATATATACCCCTTCTTCAAAATTTCTTCAAGATGCATCTACAAATATTTCAATTATGGTGTGCCCATCCTGTAAGGTGTCTTGGACATTGGGGAAGCTTCGGGCACTGAGTAAACAAATAAATCAATGTCTCTCTTTATTGGAAATGGGATTTCCAAAAAAAATTCTTCAAAATCCCGCAAGACTGGATAGTCTTTAGTACTTTCCACTTTATCACTAGATACCTCTTCCATATGGGATGAAAAAATTTGACACCTTTACTGAAATGCTTTTTTAGCTACATTGATGAAATCTCTCTAACAGTTATAGATTTTTGGATTCCTTGAATCTTTCCTTGTTTTCCATCCTCATCAAGACAAGTTATTGTTTTATTATAAAAGTCCAGGATATCATGGTGTTTTTCCAACCAATCCATGCCAATTAGATAGTTATATGAACCCAATGGTATGATGTTCATGTATACCTTTGTGTTGAGTCCATTCATGTATGTTGGAAAATCTTTAACCAACTCATTGATCTTTCTCTTATCCCCTGTGGGTAATTGAACTAACCAAGATTTCTTATGCTTACTCCTTTGCAAGTGAAATCTTTCAAAAATGTTAGAGTTTATGTAACTATGAATAGCTCCAAAATCAATTAAAATGGCTATGGGCTATTTATCAATCTTACCTTTTGCTTCAATCATGGGGGATTGATACTTTGCTTGCTTGTTGTCCAAGGATGCATAAATACTTTTGATTCTTCCTCCTATATATTCAAATATTTCATCCTATTGAATGTTTTGAGTAGTCCTCATTCTTTCTCCTTTGGGATGGAAGTCCCTATATAAGTGATTTCCCTCACATCCTCAAACACTGTATAGGAAATTGTCTTGGCCTTTTCCCAAATTAATATGTTTTCTTTTTCTCATTTTGGGTTGATTGTCCTCGTTGATTTTCTTGGGAGTTGTTCTTGAAAAAGAGTGTCTTAAAACCTTTCTTCATTTTCTCTTTCTTACCCTTCATCTTTTCATTTCAAGTCTTTTGGAATTTTGGAATCTCTCTGCTCTACTCATAAATATGTTTTTCTCTCCTTGTGGTCTCTTCCAAAGTTTTGGGGTTATCATATTGTATATTTTCACTATAGAAAGAGGGTAACCCACTTAGAAACCTTTTTATTTTGACATGTCTGTGTGCTTCAACAACTCAAGGAACCTCTTCTCATACTTGTCCTTTTTCATGATTCCCAATTTGAGTTCAAAGAAATCTTTCATCTCCCTCTCATAGTAATGCTTTGACAAATATTTCTCTTGGAAATATCCTTTGAACTTCCTCCAATATTCCTCTTATCAAGGTGTTTTTCTTGCTTAAGTTGATCCCACCACATGGTTTCCTTTCCTTGCAAGTTGTAGGTTGCAATCCTTATTTCTACCCTGGAGGGGTAATCATGCAGTTGGAAATATTTATTCACTTCCAACAGGAAAGCCTCAACATATTATTTCTTTATATTCTCAGCATTGAAAGTAGGTGGCTTGATTTTCCTGAGTTCACCTTGCAAGATGTCTCCCTCAAACCTTCACCTATGCCTCATCATAGGAGACACACTTGGGATACTCCCTGGCCCTAAACTTGCATGATTTCTCCTAGTGTATTTTCCTAGAGAACGATTGTGCCTACTCATGATCCTTGACTACATGTCATTCCCATGCTCATCCCTTCTACTATTGGATTTGGATGATGTCACTTTTATAAAACTAGTTGCTTGCTTTGTGCCAGAGTCTTTATCGGATTTCTTCTACATCATGTGGCATCCTTGTAGGACATTTTTTTCCTATGTGGAATCCTTGTTGTCATGGCTACTGATGTGGAATTTTGCTCCACATGGAACCTTGAGGTGATTCCATGTCACCCTCATGGCCACCCTGACCCTGCCCCATAAGCCTTCATCACATTGTTTACATCTATTTCATAAATTAAACTTTACTTCAGGCCCCATTGTATTGGAATGTCCACATCACACCTTCTTTGAGCATGGATGGGACAGGGGTCCCACCTCTTATGTCATCCTTCCACATGGCTCACATTCATTAGCTATGGGGATGGACGAGTCCCATCCTGTACCTTTTTGCTTGGGTGTGCACAAATTCCATTCCCCTAGATCCAATGGTGGATATTCGAGGATGATCAATGGCCCTCGATGATTTTGCACCAACAACTTGCGCGAGGGTTAACATCCCTCGACGATGCAAGAGTTTTTCTCTCGTGCTATGTGGCATCTTCCCATTGGCTTCGCATCACCAAATGAACTCTATGAAATTAACTTGCTTCCATGTGATACCACTTATGGTATCACTCAATACCACCTTACTTATGAAACACCCACATCAACCTCAGGCCCACCACCATGCACTAGCTACCCTGCCACCGTGGACCTTCCAGCTCCTAGATCTAAGGACTAAGATTGTTGGAATATTGATCAATGTGGTTCATTTCGCATTGTGAAGTTTTATGGAGGTTAGAGAGACTTCACGATACAATGCAACTTACTTCTCAATGGTACATGAGAGCCTCCCATTCGTTCAACATCTCCAAGAGATCCCTCGAAAACCACGTGGTGATTATGCGAAACCACCTTTATGAAACCACTTATAGTTCGGTCACCCCATTGGTCGCCCGACCACTATGGACTGCAACCTCACCATTTGACCTACCACCATGCCACAGACCACCAACATGGACCTTCCACCATGGAAGTCCACATCACCACTACCACATCACGACCACTTGGCCTCCACATCACCACTAACGTCATGTATGAAAAAATACCCAAATTTCAATTCTTTTGAGAATTACATAATTTGCAATTTTTTACATATGCCTCCATGGAATCCTTGAAATTAAGATTTCTACAGTCAATTATGGCCCTGTGCATGTCAATTACACTATTTCACCGGAATTTTGAAACTTATGTGTCAATTTCTTTAAAAAATCCACTTTAGAAATTGGGGCTTTTGCCCAATTTCTCCCCATTTTACTCTAGTTTCTCTGTAATGTCAAAAAATCACCCCATTAAAGGCCCAACAATGTTCAATCTGATGTGAAAAATGGGGATTTTAATCTTGGGCTCCATTCCTTAATTTCCCATGATTTCCCCCCATCATTTAAACAATTTTGACCATTCATTTGCAAACATCCTTGTAGCTTAACTCTGTAATTTAGCTTATGTGTGCTAAGTCTAGAACATGTAGGCTCAATGTTTGAACCCAGAGCTCTAATGCCATTCTATAATGTCCCCCATATTAACTAAGGAACATTACTATGTGAAATAGACATAAAATCAAAAATTTTCTTTCTAAATCATTTCATGTAGATTACCAACTACAAATTAAGCATAGATTTAACTAGAATCTAGTGCCCATAATTAAATGCATATACAACATTGTAAATTCACATGAATGAAATTAGTAAATAATTTACAATAGCACATGAAACCATCCTCGTTCAAAGAGTAAAATGCACAGTCATAAACTCATAAGAAAACTTAGATAATAGATAAACACTTATCTTTAAATGGAAGTTTGTGCAACCAACTGCTTGGGAAGGATGTTCCACCCAACCATAGACTTTTTTTCTATATCTGAACAAAAAGATACCCCTGTGTTTGGGCTAGGAATCCACAAAATAAGGGTGTCTCTCAAAATCCCCTAATAGTTAAATAACCCACAACCCACTCACATTCTCCTACAATTATCTTGAATTTCCTCCAACTCTCTTCCACTTGACCTTCCCAACCCAAGGAATGTACCCGTTCACTACTCCCATTCTATCGAGTGTCCCATTCATTTATCAGGGTCTCTCTATCAAAAGTAACTAGAAATATATCTACTAGGAACTCAAGGGAACTCACTGTCAGGGAAACTACCGGGAAAACGACAAGAAACACTTGTTGGTACAGTCTAACTCACTAAGGTGTTCACTCTTCAATATTGACAACCCAACTCTTCAATTTCTAGCTACAAAATTCTCCATATATGCTCTAGCATGATCCGAAATTCGTCCATCCTTCTTTGCCTATCCTTGGTGATCTTTTTCCTTGTTCTCTTCTTGTTTTTCATGCCAAGACTAAATGTGAAAAACTACCTAATATCCCCAAACAAATTTTCTCTATTTTCCCAACACAATTGAATTCTTAGTTTTCCCAATATTGATTGTATTGTAGCCCCATGATTCCAATAACTATGGAAGTGACTTCTACACCAACGCCCTAATACGTATTCAATGATTGGGCTCCAATACACTCAAACAAAAAATACATGGTTTTCTCAAACGATAATAAAATTTAGAAATATGGATTAGGCTTAATACCCATAAACCATTTCCTCCTTGGGTCCCTCTTAGACACTCCCTATGAATTCTATCTCTTGTGGATTAGTCATCCCCCATATATATCAATACTCCCAACAATTTTCATTACATTATTTTTATTAAAATCAGAAAATACATTTCACATATTACATTGCTTGGCCATATCCACATTCATTTCTACATTATGCATTAATTAAACTAGGGATTATAATGGGGATGTTTCATAGGTCACATCACCCTCGAGGCCAATTTTTTTACTAAAGAGAAACATAATTTTCTCTTTGTCCATGGAGCATGTTATCACATATTTTTGATAGGAGGGTGTTTTTCCCCTAGGAAATAACCCCTTGGTGAAAATATTGCAGGAAAGGCAGTGTTTCTGCAACCCACTTTATGTTTTTATCCTAATTTTTTGGGTGATTTGATGGTTGGGAACTTTGTGCTAAGGAGCACGCATATGTCAAAAACTAAGCATGGCACGCTCAGATATAGGGTCCTCATCCAATATTGGACCCCCCCCCCCACCTTTCTACCGTTAACGGGGGGTTCTGAGCTAGTGGTTTTCTGGCACAGGCCCCCCACTATCGTGTT